>CAKNWU010206528.1:0-12304 GCA_932072015.1 Andricus quercustozae | reverse complement strand
TAATTTATTTTCAGGGAGTAAGAGCAATTCGAAGTTGAGTATTCTGAAATGATCGTAAGATGATGGTACATTTTCACCTTTCACTCGCCAGGAAATAATCGCTAATCGACTGAAAGTTTCAAAACTCTGTATTAGTATAGGAAAAATCTTCATCTGAAACATGTACTTTGTCCCATATTTTTAGAATTTTGTTCTGCTGAGATTTTCACTATAATCTGTACAAAAATCGAGGTATCTAATTTTTTTGGATAGTCAGTAGGGGGATCCCCCGTTTATTCCAGTCTTTTTTTTTTAGTTCCATCTCTCTGTATAACTTTGAATCGACTTATTTTTCTTCATCATTCTTAGTTCAGGGTAAGGTGCCATCCATAAATTACGTAACGCAATTGTTCAACAATTTTGCCCCCCCCCCCCCATGTGACGCTTTTTCCTACTTTTCCCTATAGTTTTTCGACATTATGTAACACTAGACTAGCCCCCGCTCCCCAGTGCAGTGTTACGTAATTTATGGATTGCCCTTAATCCTAATCGGCGGGCACGGAATTAGAGAATGAGGAGACACAAGAAAGAATAACAGAAGAGATAGGGTTCAAGGGAGAGGAAGGAGGGAGATAGAAAAAGAAAAATATATAGAAAAAAGCGAGAAGTACTTGGAAGGCGTAAACATATAAAAGTTTACGATTTAAGATGCGCAATTTCTCAGTAAAAAATCACAATCATATCATTATTATTAATTATAAATATTCATCGTATCCTTTTCTACCACCTTGCGAAAGCAAATGGTAACTTTGCTAATCTTTTTTTTTACCATCGTCAATATTTCCTAGCTATAAGTACACTTGAACAGTGTACAATGTACATATACGCTCTGTTTTAAATTTCAAATGGATGTGACTAATGATTATGTAAGAAATAGGTGTACTAGCAGGCAGTCGGTGGAATTGTTACACACACAACTTTCTAACTGAAATCTACAGAAACACTTTTATTTTATCTTCGTTAACTGCTTTTGCGAGAATCAATGGGCGAAACTATTCGTTTGTAAGACTTCACAGAAAAAACTGCACGCAGAAAAAAGAAATGTTATATTTACTTATCAAGAAATGTAACGTGTTTCTTGTAACCGTAACAGTAAAAACTGCTCTTAATGAGGGTTTGAAAATGTCAAAATCACTTAGCATTTCGTAAATGTCACAGTGAATTAAAAGGTAATCCTTTAGTAAATTACACCTCTATTCCCAAGTATTAAATACTGTAAGATGTGAAATTCACTGAACCGAGATTACAATAGTGGTGCAGTGAACATTGCAGAAGGACCAGTACATGTTACCGATCCGAACCGCGCGGACCACTGGATGAATTCATGACGCCATCAGCAAAATGGATGGATTGCATTACCTCATGGCATCACCTAAAAAACATTTTTTTTTTGACATTTCTGTGAAAGTCGTCACATTAATCCATATTCCCACTTAGCAATAAAGGGGTTTTATAATAAATAACACTATTTTGGATGGCACATCTTATTCACAGATCGCGTACAGTTGAGAGTTTATTGGAGCAACACGTGTTTGTGTCCCGCGCCTGTCACAGCTGACTTGTATGGATATGAGGTAAATGCGAGAACTTTTTTCTTGTGCGCCCGATGGTATACACGCGTATTCAGAAGTCGTTACCGAGGTCACCACCTCAGTTACAAATGCATTTCGGGATTATTTCACAGATCCTAACTTGTTTAATAGTGTAGTGGTTAAGATAGTCGACTTGCGTGCTTAGGTTTATGCGTTCGAATCGCCCCGTTGCGTGCGAAATTTCAATTGTATTATAAGCGTTGTGTCCTTACAAGTACCGATTAATTATAAGTATATCCGAACATGTATCTATGAATTAACAGTGTATTGATTTATTAATTATTTTTTCGCAATATTTTTTTTACAATTCATAGTGCCGTCTAAAGACTCTAAAGTCTAAACTATAGTCTATGCCATTAACATAAGTTAGCTCTGCAGTCTGCACTGGAACTCCGATACCGTGTCGAAAGTCGAAAATCGAACGGACCTCGTTTTCTAACGTGTAGAGATAGAAAGAGAGGTTCGTTCGATTTTCGACTTCGAAACAGCATCGGAGTCCCACTGCTGCTGATCATATCCGTCAAAGTGACATGATAATTTGTAAATCCGCAGGTCAGCACCACTTGAGAATTGGCACTGGTAACCAGAAATGGTAGTCACATTCAGTTGCCTATACTTGTAACATTTACTAAACGGCCGTGTTGTCCATATTCGTACTTGACAGATCAGTAGATTTAACTTGGTTTTCAGTAAAATATAGCGTTCTTTTTTCTGCGTGTGGGGTTTCCATTAGAACCAATTTTTGGTTCCAAAGGAGCTGCAACGCAAAAAGGAACCTCTCTTGCTGAAAAGGAACCCAAAATGATAAATGGTTTCTAAATGAACCCAAAGCATGGATTGAAACGGTTCCAATGAAGCCCTTTTTTCACTTCAGCCTTGAGTCACTACGGAGATTTTACAAGTTGATGGTGTACATTTTACTTTGTAATTTGAATTAAATAATATTGCACTGGGAAAAATTTAATGAAGAAACTACAATTATAGATATTAGTCATTCTTGAAAGGAAGATAGGTTATGTTGGAAATCCGACATTTTCAACTGCCCATGTACCAAAAAAGCGCGGTGCTATTTAAGATTATATAATATACATTTGCAATAATACGTTAATATTAAATTTTTTAAGGAAGTTAGGTATTTCTATTATTCAATTTTATTTGGTTTAAAAAAGAATACAAAATGTTTGTTAATATTTATCTGTATGATTATTCATAGTCTTTATTGATTTCAAATAGGCTCGCGCTTTTCGGCACATGCGCAGTTGAAAATATGAATAGCCATCTATTGGATATCAACGAACTAAAAAGGAACCCTCAAAAAGAGTTCCATTGGAGTCTCAGTTCTAAATGATACCAACTTTTACTTGAGCCGCAACTTTGCTGAACCCCCATTTTTTTCTGTGTTGGTAGCGATTGTGAAGAGAATGCTATTTAAACAACTCACAATCCAAAAGTATACAGCCTCATCTGCTAAACTCTCGTAATTCTTCTCAATACGATAGATTTAATGCTTTCGCGATGATTCATTATGATGTATCAAAAATATGTGTTTCGGGTTTCAATCGTGTGCAAAACTACGAATGTTGCCGACGTTTCATAGTTTTACACATGATTGAATCCCGAGACACATCTTCTTCTCAATATTATTGAAACTGCTCACAATGACATGGTAACGGTAACGTTAACGCTTTAAAATTTTTGGGTAATTTTGATGAAAAGTAATCTACGATACTGTGCGTTACTTCACGAACTTTGTTAACGGTATTTATACTAAATTATATATCATGATCATCAATCAGGATACGAAAAGACTAATCTTTTACTAAAAAATTCTAATAGTGTGGAAACGTTCTTTTGGACGAAAAGAAAACAACTCAAAATATTTAAAAATCGGAGAATA
The DNA here is from genome assembly GCA_932072015.1 of Andricus quercustozae. Lineage (NCBI taxonomy): Eukaryota > Metazoa > Arthropoda > Insecta > Hymenoptera > Cynipidae > Andricus > Andricus quercustozae. The sequence continues at coordinate 8,776 of CAKNWU010206528.1, read as the reverse complement.
TCTTATGATTCCCATTAGGATAGACATTTTTTATATTTAAAAACTGAAAAAAATTATTCGTGTTGAAAATTGTTCTTATTTGCATATGTCACAATCCAACTTCTTTTTAATTTTTTTATTAAAATTAAAAAAGTATTTTTACGAAGCTTCAATAGTACTTGCAAATCCAAAAAATGGCCAAGTCGAGAAAAAATTCAATAAATTACCCATTCAAAAAGCATTTGGCAAACCTGCAAATATTTTTTATTGTTTTATCAATGCTCAGTTAAGAAATAAGAGAACAGACAATTTCTTGTTTGTAAATAAATGGAAAAATACGCAAAGTGAAACAAATAGTTCGTTTTAATCATTTTCATAAAATTATGATTTAAATAAGACATTTTTTCGTCTTTTTCTGCTTATTTGCAGTAGAAAAAGAGCACAAAAACTTCTCTATAATTTTTTCCCTTATACAAACAATTTTAAAAAGTCCCATGAGATTATTATATGGATCGAATCCATTCAGTGGCAGATTTCCCACACGAAAATTTTCAATTTTAAAGAAACAAAAAAATTCCCATAAACTTACGGATACTATCCGTAACTTCTTGGAAAATATTATTATGAAATATTATTTGAATGTTGACGTCTATTTTTCCAAAACCACAAACTTTGTGTTTAAAATTCTATAGTTTCGGAAAATTTGCAAAACGTTAAAAATTAACAAAGTGTCGACGATTTGTAAAAACATAAATAGTAGATTTTTACCAAAGTAAACTATACTCATGACTTTTGTCTGTTTGTTTTTAATTTGGCGTTCGATAAGGAATACATCTTGTAAGTTTTATGCAAACAAAGTAATTTAAATAAAGATACATCAAAACACATTTTAACAAAAAAGTTTGCGCAGCTAAAAATTTTCTTAAAAAATGCATCTTGTTCTTTTGTGATTATATTTTCAGGAAAAAAAATAGTCCTGGCTTATAAAATAGTTTAGCCCACGTAAAGCTGATAGGATGCATTCCTTAAGCAGAAGGTATTAAATAATATTGCAAAAAATAAAAAAGATGGACTTTTCAGAAAAAATCCTCGTAATTTTTCAAAATTCAAAGAAAAAAATTCTGAAGATTTTTTGCAAACCCCCACCTTTTATATATTTAGCAATATTTAAAAGAAGTTCTGAATTAGGTCAAAAAATATAACATTGTGGAAAAAATTTCTCTCTTATCGGAAATATACAATTATACATGTCGCATAATTTCCTCAAAAAAACAACATATTTCATCGATTACAGATTATGTGATTTTAAGTGTAGAATCAGAATTATTAAATATTTGAAAGTACTTTTTAAATAAAAAAATAAACTTACAACAGTCAAATTGTGCAATTGCAGAAGAAATTGTTCGGCATAACAGAATCTTTTCTTATCGTTAAAATATTTCATTTGAGTGATTAAATTTTTGAAGAACTGGATTTATTAAAAGAAAAAAAAAATTCTATGCAAATTATGTGATTTAGAGTAAACAATAGTGTAAAATAAAAACAGCTTACATATTATCAATATAAAATGCGTTCGATAATATATTTATCTCGCGCTACGCGATCGGTCTTTGTATTTCCCCCACATTTGTGCGCAGGCTTTTTAAAATTAAAGGTCAAAACATCAACACCTGTGATTTGATGATTGTGAATTCTCTTTAGTTAAAGCTCCTTCGGCTTTAACGACCACATTCTCATCACGTGTCTCGTGCTTCGCACTAGATTTGGTCGAACATGCGAACTACATTATTTTGTACATTATTATATCAAATGTACATTATATTTATTTATGTACCTCGGTCTGGGGCTGCTTATTCAGATATTGCAGAATAATGTACACATTTTATTTTTCATGATGTTATTAATTGAGATGTACACAGTTTCGAGGGTACCAAATGTACACGTGGATCTGTACATTTCAAATCTGACCGTATTAATTGAGACGTGCACAGTTGGGAGAATACCATCTGGGTACGTGGACTTTTAAATAAAGAATCTAATTCTATTAGCTGATACGCGCCCAGTTGGGAGTCTCCCATATGCGCACGCGGACTTGTAAGTTGAGCATCTTATCTTATTAATTGAGATGTAAACAGTTTCGAGGGTACCTGTAATCTGTACTCGTGGATTTGTACGTTTAAAATCTGACCGTATTAATTGAGACGTGCAGAGTTGGGAGAGAACCATCTGGGTACGTGGACTTTTAAATAAGGAATCTAATTCTATTAACAGATACCCCGCAGTTAGGAGTCTCCCATATGCGCACGCGGAATCGAAGGTTAAGCATCTTATCTTATTAATTGAGATGTACAGAGTTTCGAGGGTACCATCTGTACACGTGGACTTGTAAGTTTAAAATCTGATCATATTAATTGGGACGTGCACGGTTGGGAGAGTATGATCTCTACACGTGGACTTCAAAGTTGAAAATCTGATCGAATTAATCAAAATGTGCACATTTAGGAGGGTACCATCTGGGTACGTGGACTTTCAAAAATGTCTAATCCTATTCATTGATTCGTGCACAGTTGGAAGCCTCCCATTTGTGCACGTGTACAGTTGGGAGTCTCCCATCTGTGCACGTGGACTTCTGAGTGAAAAAATGATCGTATTAAGTATGCGTGCACAGTTGGGAGTATCCCATCTATGCACGTGGACTTGCAACTTTAAAATCTGATCGTATTATTTGAGACGAGCACAGTCGATACATTCCCTACTGTGCACGTCGAAATGTTGACGTGCAAAGATGGTACCCTAGCCACGCTTAGCGTGCACAAGTGGGAGACTCCCAACTGTGCACGTCGATATGCAGACGTGCACAGATGGCCGGTTTACTTTTTCCCTGTGGCCAACAACGTGCACACTAGTACCAGTGACCACTGAATGGGCTCCTGCAACTGTGCACAGGCACAGTTGTACCCTTCCCTTTTTGTGCGAACAAAATTTGATTTTTCGATTTTTTAAGAAAATTCTAAAAGTCGTTATGATAATCTTGTAGGGATATCAAAAAGTAACGTTTTTATTTTTTTGACTTTTTTTTCATATCGTGCTTTACTTGGATAAAAAAGGTTAATTTTCGTTTTTTTTTTGGCGGATTTTGAAAATGCTATAACTCTGACAATTTTCTCTTCATCGAAAAAATTCCTGAGGATAAATTGTTTGAATTTTTTAGTACTACGGATAGCCGTCCATGGAATTCCTGAACTTTGCAAAAAGTGGTCTAAAAAATTTTGATAATGCTTAATCTTTTGGAATTTTTATCCAAAATAGCTGGTTAACGAACTCGATCTTTCTTTTTTGTCCCTGAAACTGTGTGTCAAAGCACAATCCAATCCGATTTTTCTGACTCAGGGGGCCTCAAAACGTCGACATTTGATGGAATCCACGAAAGTCATTTTTCACATCAAATCAATACCTTCTCATTGTGATGAGAATGTAAAAAGTAATGCGAAGATAACGCGTTACTTTTTGAACAAAGTAACGGTAACGCGTTACAAATTTTAAGGCAGTAACAGTAAAGCTAATGCGTCACTTTTGAGTACGAACACGTGTCAAACACAGGTAAAAATTAAACTTTTAGTTTTCTTTTAAAATTCGCCGGAAATCTTCAAAAAGTTTCAAAATTAACAAAATGGCCGCAATTTTTCTGATAATTTGAAACTTGTTTTTCTCAAAAAGGCCAGCTTTTTTCTTTAATATGGCTTGTCGATTTACAACTTACATTTTTTTTTACCAAATTTTAGACAATGTTATTGGTTTGAGAAAAATAAAATTATAGCTGACTTTATTCATATTTTAGCGTCGATTTTTTTTTATTTATCTCGTCTTGTGTTTGCAAAAATATGTATTTTTATTTTTCATGAAAATAAATCAAATTTTGTGTTTTCCAAGGGTCATCCATATATTACGTAACTTTGTGAAAAAATTCTAGGTATTACAAAATTATGGCGAATTCTTTATGTATATAGTTTCTTATAAGTTATAATAATATAAAAACATCTTTCAGAAAAAATGATTGCTGATCAGATCAAGTTAGAATTGTTTGAAATGCCAACAAAAATTAAGGTTTTTTTATTTGGTTAATGGGATAAATATTTAAAATTTTGTTCAAAATATTTTTCACAAAATTACTTCTGTTCGAAAAAGAATTTCAAATTTTTGATAAAATCTGCCACTCTTTTTTCAATCTGAAATTTTTTTCTTCAATGAAAATTAGGCTTCGGTTTTCCTACAAGACTTTTAAGTTTGGGATAACCTAGCGTATTTGAAAACAATTCAAAATGTATGATATTGCTTTAGCTACATATAAATGTGAAAATATGATCACTGGAACAAATTAGAAGCACATAAATCTTTGTCTTCAAATATTTGGATGGGCGCTCTTTTGAAGCCCTGAAATGTTCAAGGCTGATTTATTAATCAATTGTTTGTTATTAACAAAAAAAAACGTGAAATCGCAACATTTTCTCAAGAAGTTTGCTCTGATTGTTACTTTCGATTAAAGGCCAGGTAAAAAGCGTAAAGGACTTTGTTTTTAGAATATCAAGTAAGATACAAAATAAGCCCTTATCTTACGGAAATAGTTTACGAAATATGAATTTGTTAATTATATTGTGCGTTTTTCAGTGAATACAAAGCGATGATGAACTAACATTGTTGCAAAAAAAATCGCGATCGGGTTTTTGCTATTGGCTTCTCAAATTCTACAGTTTAAAGTATTAGAAACCTTTTTTTTTAATTTCAGAATCCAAAAATGGCAGAGGGGTGGGAAGCACTTATTTTTAAATATTCATATTTTGTAAAAAAAAATCTGTTCAGTTCAATTTCGCTAAAATATCTAACAGATTGTACATCTTCAGGAAAAAGTATTAAGATGTCAACAAAATTATTCACATTGTTAATTTTAACAAATCGTTATAAACAACATTTTTTTATACTTACACCTGCTTGCAAAGTTCTGTGACATTTTGTATAAAATTGATTACAATAATATTTTTTTGCAACGAATATATTGCACACAAGATTTTAGAAGAAATAAGAATTATTATATTCTACCTCCCTGAATGGTTTTACACCATTTTTTCAGATTTTTCATTTTGTTGTCATCTTAAATATACTTTTTCCTAAAGATTCACAATCTGTTAAATATTTCAGTGAAATTTAACTCAACGGATTTTTGCTTAAATATGAATTTTTAAGAAAACACGTGTTCCATCACCTCTCTGTCATTTTTAGATTCTGAAATTGTCTTAAATATACTTTTTCCTAAAGATGCACAATCTGTTAGATATTTTAGTGAAATTTAACTAACGGATTTTTTAAAAACATGAATGTTTAAGAAAAAACGTGTTCCGCCACCTCTCTGTCACTTTTGGATTCTGAAATTAAAAAAAATGTTTTTTTAATACTTTGAACTATCCAATTTGAGAATACAAGAGCAAACCCCCGATGGCGATTTTTTTTGCTTCAATGAAAATTCATCAGCGCTTTGTCTTCACTGAAAAACGTACAATATTAATTAACAAAATTGTATCTCGTAAGCTATTTGCCTTTAGATATTTGCTAAGGACTCATTTTAAAGCTAATTTTATATACTCTTAAAACAAAGTCACAATACAAGCAAACGTGTTGAGAAAATGTTGCGATTTCACGTTTTTCGTTAATAAAAAACAATTAATTAAGAAATCAGCCTCGAAATTTTCAGTGCTTCAAAATGACGTCCATCCAAACATTTTAAGACAAAAATCTCCGTGCATCTACTTTGTTCCAACAGAAATACTAATTTTACTGATGAAGAAAGTTGCAGTCTGCATTTTGACCGTAAGAAATATGATGTTACATTGAGGATTGCTGATTGTAAGAAAAAAGTCTGCAACGTCTTTCTTGGCTAAGGACAGCAGAATGTCCTTTTCTTAATTTCGCACACGAAAAAAACTGGCGTTCACTGAAGTTGAGCTTAAGCCTTAAATAAAAGTTGGTATCTTCTAGAAATCTAGAGCTCAAATAGAAACCTGCAGACACCCAAAAGGGTTCCTTTAGACTCTTTAGAGTTTAGAGACCTAGAACAAAACAACATGATGACGCATTCGCAGAACAAACCTCTTGCAAAATAGGGTTGGTAAGTTAGGGATCGATTTACAGTATTGACCGATGACTTAAGTTGAAAGTTTCTTGCATATTAATACGCCTTGATGTTTACAAGTTTGCGATAATATTCTGTACTGTATATTATGTGTGTTATTTAAGGTAAAAGTTGTGTTATTAATTAGATAAAATGTCGAAGTGGACAAAGCGACAAATCGGTTTATGGAGGTTCAAATAGCGTATTTTTTAGAACTATTTCATCGTTTTTGGTTCCTTTTCAGCAAGAAGGGTTCCTTTTTGTTGCAGCTCCTTTAGAACCAAAAATTGGTTCTAATCGAAACCTTAGTTTTTCTTGGTATATAGGTCACTAAACGCATTAAAATTACCACGCTATCCTGGTCTATGCTGCTCTACGGTTATGTATCATAGTGATGATTCATTCATACATACGAATGATATAACTTCAACTTCAGAAATGAAAATTTTGCTATAAGTTTCAAGTTAATCTACTCGCAATCAAAAAAATCTGAACCCTAAATATGTCCACAACTTTGACAAAGGTATCAACAAACTGAACCCGGTTTCATTGGGCGCTCTTCACCTGAAATCCATACATCACATTTGAGGCAAATCCATTTTTCAAATATTTCCCTTTTTACTTAAAATGGAAGGACTAACCACACTTCCCTCATAGAGTCGATGAAAAAAAATAAGAGAAAAAAGAGAAACCTACTCTCGCTCCGTTATGTGCGCGGGGTAAAAATTGTTGTGGCTCGTGCGTTCGAGAATGAGTAACTCGATCCCACTTTTTACAGGGGGAGATACAATAAGCCACACGCTTGCTCGAAACGCACGCGTACCCTGGCCATAGCTTGTAGGCCATAGAGTCGTAGACCGTAAGCATGAGCCGCTAGCGGGCAGATGCTCTCGCCGCGTTAAAATAAAAAACTGGACTGGAACTAGTAGAGGGAAGGGAGAAACGGGGAAAAGCGTGCCGGCATAAAACAGCTAAAAATACTAAAACGCCCCCATGAAGAGGCAACCACGCCCGCTATAAAGTCCCGTACTCAGAACGCACATCTAAACTCCCGGAGCATCCCCCTAACTCCCTGAGAGACCCTTCTCTTATCCATGACGACAAGGAATAAACGATACTAATTACCATGATTAGTACTAAAGAGGTACCACGCCTTTGGTTTTTCTGGCCAAATTCACCTTGCTTTAATGAACTCTACTCTCTAAATCTGAATTAGTAGAAAACTAGTAATTGGTAGTAGTTTTCTACTAATTGAAATAGTGCCGATTCGTTTACTAGTAATTAGTAAAAATCTACTATTTCAATGAGTAAGAATAACTGACTAAATGAATTAGTAACTATATCTACTAAATGAATTGGTAAATGCATATTGCTGGTTACTATTTTAAACGGTAGTTTCAAGTAAATTAAAACATTTATTTTAACATGAAAAGAATTTTATTAAAATACATTAATCTATGTATTTAAATAACAATTCAAAGCAATTTCCATTTTATCTTCTTATACTAAAATTTGTTAAGCCTTCCTAAATCAGTTCGACATCTGATTCCTCGTTTTCTTCCTCGGATGTTTTACCGTTTTGCTATGTTTACATTTTCTATTTGTCTTTTAAAAACTGTCGTTTAACGAGCACATTGATCGGGTTGTCAGACGATACGATACGAAAAAAAAAAAAAGAAGGTTAAAAAATCTCGGCTCGGAAAATTTGTAAAATTGCGAACGATTTCGAACGATAACGAGAATTTCACGACTCGATATGCATCACTGCCAATACCGTTTCAGTTTTAAATATCGCATCGTTAATACACAATTATTATTGATATAACTATATAAACTTAGAATATAAATTATGAAAACATTATTGTTTCTCAATTAAAACTCAAAAACCAGCAGAAAGTATTTAAAAAATTATTAAATTATGTTTCCATAGCAATTCATTGCTACCCATTGAATTAGTAAGTCGGCGCTACTAAGCAGATTAGTAGAATACCCTTACTAATTAATTTAGTAACATAAATCTTACCATTTCATTTAGTAGAAACTGCTAAAATTACTAATTTAACAGTCAGACACAATGCTACTAATTGAATTAGTAAAATTTCGACTAATTCAGATTTAGAGAGTATATTTTTTACTATTTAAGGGCAATTATACGCGACAACCTAGGTTGATCGCATATGGCGCGTTTTGTTAACTTTAACTTGAAACTTTGTTCCAAATATAGTTTTATGTCTTTAAAAATTGCTTAAATATGCATAAATTCCTGCATTTTTAGCTGCAGTTAAAGTTTTATTCAATTCATTGTCTATAATTTCTAGAATAGCGAGAATCAGCAAATAAAATTGGCGATGAAGATAAGAAAAATCTAACCAAAATTTTCTTTTCAAATGGAAAAATATTATTTAATTTTTTCAAGGCATAGGCCAAATAATAAAGTTGGACACCAAGAACTCTATATAAGAATTCGATCGAATGACTCTAAATGCTACCACTAAAATGTATAAAACATGAAAAATGTCGACAAGTGATCTTCTTTAAAACAAGGTATTTATTCGTAGCAAACAATGAACGCAAAATTATTTGCACTAACATTTAGTAAATCTATTATAGATATATAAGAAAAGAATTGAAACGATA
>CAKNWU010206501.1:0-12584 GCA_932072015.1 Andricus quercustozae | reverse complement strand
AGACGTCAAGTTTTACGGGAAAATCACGACGAAACCCAGACAGGACATTTAGACTCAGAGAAAACTTACGCAAGAATTTCTGAACATTACTTCTGGCCAGGGGTATATTCAGACGTTATCAATTACGTAAAAAACTGCCGACTTCTCAAAGAGTAAAACCGGGTAACAAAAGTAAGGCAGGATTAATGGGGAAAAGAATCGTTGAAGAACCATGGACCATGGTAGCAGCTGATATCATGGGACCATTGCCGATTTCAAAAAAGAGAAAAAATCAATATATCGTAGTGTTTGTAGACTTATTTACAAAATGGGTCGAAATAATACCGATTAAAAAAGCGAACGGAACAACCCAATTCACCCCGGCATTCCTGAATTTAGGTCGCGAATTAGAACCAATCCAGACACTCCGAAAAAATGTAGAAAACGATAGCGATATTGAATTTCAGAGCGTTGACAAATGAACTGATAGATTAAGAAAGCTACAAATAATTAAAGATGAAGTTCAGAAAAATCTGGATCAAGCAAATAATAGACAGGCCAGTAATTATAATTTAAGAAGAAGACCAGTAGAATTTAAAATAGGAGATATAGTTCTAAAGAAGGTAACCAAACTATCTAACAAAGCGGATAAAAAGGCAGGTAAATTATATGACCAATATGAAGGTCCTTTTATGATTAAAAAGAAAATTTCGCCTACGATTTACGAACTAAAAAATTCGAAAGGCAAAAGTATAGTTGAATGGAATATGAATGATTTTAAATTAGAAATGTAATTATAGATAATGGCACATAGGCGTAAGAAATGTAAACGAGTTTAAGTCAGAATATTTAGACTTAAACAAGGGCAAAAATGGCATTGGATCAATAGCATTAACGACTCAAATTAACTCGAAAATAACTCAAAAAGAACTGCAAACAATACTCTGAACACAATCACTGTAAAATGACTCTGACAAATAACTTGAAAAATAATAGCATTTTGACTATTAATACAAGACAGAAGTAAAATTCTTCTTTGGGAAGAAAGACGAAAAAATAATAAGAAATACAAGAAGAAAAATAAACCTTAGAAAGAAAGTACAAACAGTGAAACACAGAATTAAAAACTCTATAACAGGAAACAAATTGACTCTGACATTTTGTTAATAAACTAAATTAAATAGTTTGAATGGAATTCACAATTATAATACATAAATAAATAAAACAACAACAATTGATCTCAAACAACAACAGACTGAAAGTACCATCGACTCCAGAAACAAACAAAAAACAGACTCAAAGGACAACCGACTCTAAAAAAAAGAAATCTCCACGACAATTGACTGCATGGACGAGTTTTTCGTTTTTCTTTTCATATTTGTTTCAGAAAGAAGATAACCATGAAGGAAGATCATAAGCGAAAAAGACAAGGAGAAAACAGAAACTTAAAGCACAAAACTAGAAACAAATGTAAAAAACTACAATATCAATTTCGCGAAGGATTAATACTCGAATTTATTTAGAAATTATATAACCTTTTAGACAACGAAACATAATTTAAACTTAGAAAAAACTTTACAACTCCAGACTCAAACAGACAAATTTACTCATTATGAAACCAAAACATAATTGTTGACTATATTTAAAATTGATGAAATCAAAATTGCTAAGGCAAAGCTCGAAAGGAAAGCAGAGGATTTGCAAACTTTTATTTAAATTATTTTTTTAAGACTATATAAGAGACATTACAAAAACTCCAGGTATACACCCAAACCCCCGCGGGGGAGAGGGGTGTAACAGAATTGTTACCATAACGCGGGAGTCGGCACAGCCCTGCACGAAAGGGTTGCCGGGCCGCACACGAGACGGAACGGAATCCCCCGAGGGGACCCGAAGTCCCGAGCAGCGGCATAGCAGCTACTCAGTCTGGGTTAGCTTGCCCTCGGGAATACTATCTTTACTTTCTTGTGCCGGGTCTTTAGTGTCGGGCCGAGGGACAATATGCTCTCGTTCCCATCTGCTTTGGGTCATCACCGCCTACCTGTCCGGTAGCATTGTCGCCTCATGATCATCGCCTACCTGTCCGGTAGCATTGCCGCCTCATCATCGTCGCCCTTGCTGCCACGTATTCTAACCAATACTCCTTCGACTCCTGGGGCAACCTCCGTTGAATCCAGCAATGTAAGTGGTCAAATAAACCATGCCATACTTTTAACAACCCTTGTTTTATTGTGTCTCGACCTTTATCTCGGTTTTCCAACTCCCAATTTCCCTTCTGAGCAGACCTCCCCCGTCATAATATTATCAGAAAAAGCCTTACGTATTTTTCGAACGGACCCTTTAGAGAATAAAGCATCTAGGCACATCGAATTTCGGTAAACCTAGATAAGGTTGAAAAAAAAACTTGCACCCGAAATACATCAGTGCTGAATTAAGGTATAAAACGTTAAGAGAAAATGGATGGGACATTTTTTCAGTCGAGACGCATGTTTCCTCAAATTAAGACGGTTATTTAAATTCTTATTTTTAATTAAACGAAGCAAAAGCAAAATAGATAAGTATTTGTCAAGTTGGAAAATAATTTCAAAAAGTTGCAAACTTGCATGCATTTTTTTTTAAATTGCAAATAAATTAAAAAATATAAAATTATTGAAAACCCTTTTGTTACAATTGTATCTGATTTTTGAGCAAGTAAACTTAATTGAGCACAATGGCGTGTGCCCCCTTTTGGAAAGTTACCATTCAATTCACTTTAGGCAAATTTTAAATAATGACCGTATACTGACTATTCTGATATTTCATAGGCAAAAAAATTATTCTAATAGTTTTTAAGGGTTTTATTAATGAGTAAGATTAAAAAGGCATGCCCATTTGAAAAAAAAAATCCCTTTTTTTCCTTATTTTTATTATTTATCCCGAAAAGGGTTGGTACAATAAAAAAACTCCATCGACATAAGAGACGTATTTCTTAGTCCCAAAAACATAAATTCAATAATTTTTCGACATGACTAATATTTGAGTAAATCGAGAAAAACGCTCTTATTTTGCATTGGCGGTAGTTGATATAAAAAAAAGGCATCTCAAGCTTTTTCAGTTTTTTAACTTTGTATTTTACGCTACATGAATCTGACAAATTTGACAAAATTCATCATTCTAGTCCCACTTTGTATGACCATGAGGTGCGTATGTGATGCTGAAATAAGCCTAACGAGCTTATTTGTCCTTTGAGACTTCCTAAAAATGTAATATACTAATGAACGTTTCAAATCTTAAGGACGTTTTTAGGACAGGAGATAATTTTTTAAACATTTTAACGTAAATAAAAGCATCCCCGCACATGGAAAACAAGCTAGTTGCTTGCTGTTATGATTTACATACATTTTACTAACACTTACCAGAAGGACACGCCATGACTTCTACATAGTGATAGGAACACTTCCCTCTTTTCAATTTTTGAACCAAGTTCTGGATGTTCCTAAAACCATTGGCAACAGCAAATCTTAATACCACTTTTCCATCCTTTTCTAAAACTGCTTCTTGAAAATCGGGGTTTCTGAGATTTTTCAATTCCAATTTGGCATTGGTCTCTTGGAACAAGTTTTTAGCTGCATAGCGAAAAATGTAATCAGCATAACCACCTGAACCAGAACCTTGATGAGACCAAATGTTACATTCCAGCTGATTGTAGTTTCCAAAAGGTTTCTGAATTTCATTTGGCGTAACGTCTTGTAAAGAAATTCCTTCTTGATGCAACATTTGTTCTATCTCGACTAAAACAAGAGAATGGGTGATAAACAGAAATTTCTAGTTATTTTGTTTAACATCTTAAAATTATAATCATGCAATAGGAAAAACATTGCCTTATTTCCACTCTATAGGATGAAAAAAGACACAAAGATAAATTCTAATTGTCTTATTGATTGGCAGTAGTGCGCTGTATATTCGCACTCAATGCAACGATGAAACCAGCTGGAAACTGACAGGCAGGTCATGAAAATAGACTGGCCATGGAAAAGTCCGGAAATTTGTGCCATTTTTTAGTCCGGACGTTGCGGCGCAAAAATCACATCAACCTTAAATTTTATGGGGAAAGCATAAAACTTTTCATAAATGTTCTGGGGCCTCAAAGTCCCCATTCAATTTAAGTCTATATGCTGACAGCCCCATGTACTATATTTAACATGTGCCGAATATGAGCCTATCTGCATTTTTGACGATATTAAGTTATTATTACATTCTGATAAAGTAGACTATTCTGCGTCGTTTTCTAAAATATTAGGCAATTCTATGAGATAATAAGAGAGAAACAAGGAAAATATACAGGCTGTGCCCCCACCTATCCAAGCAATGAGTAGCGAGCTTGAGCGACCATTTGTACGTGTCTCAAACGTTAAGAGAGTGTGTGCTTTTTGGCGAAACACACACTTCAAATGTCTTTGCTTCAGCTCCCGTATTAGGTAATCCCCCGTCCAGTTGTCGCTCTTCCATTGTTTACTAAAAAACGCAAAGTTTAAACCTCCAAACCTTTTTTAAATTTTAAATCCTTCTCTCTAACGTTTTATAACAAGGTTAAACTATCAAACAAACCTATATCTCAGAATTTATGTTACATAACTTGTAACAAAAGTCAAAAATACCTAAACATTCGCGAATCCCAGCAAAATTGCTTTGCTGAAAATTCTTTAACAAGATTTAATTAAGAAAACAAATTTTCTTACAACAAAAGTCACCCTTTGCGATTTCTCAAATAAGTTCTGTTACATAACTTGTACGAAAAGTAACAAAAAAACTGAAAACTCGAGAAATCCACAAAAATTCCTTTGCTGAAATTTTCATAGCAAAACCAAAATAATACAACAACTTTTCTAAAAACAAGTTATTCTTTTCGATTCCTCGTAGTTTCTGTTACATACCTTATGAAGAAAACTAGCGAAAAAATGCAACATACGCGAAACCCAGAAAATATTATTTATTTAAAATTTGTTACCAACATTTAAAACACAAAACACATTTTCCAACAACAACATTCACCCTTTTTGATTCCTCCAAGAATTTCTGTTACATAACGCGTAACAAAAGTAACAAACAAACTGAAAACTCGAGTAACCCACCAAAATTCCTTCATTGAAATGTTTTAGCAAGATTAAAATAACACAGCACCTTTTCTAAAAATAAAAGTTGCCCTTTTCGATTTCTCTAAGAATTTATGTTACATAACTTGTAACAAAACTAACAAAAAACTAAACATTCAAGAAACCTAGCATCCTTTCTTTTTCGAAAATCCATTACCAAGATTTAACAATAGAACACATTTTCTAACAGAAGTCATTCTACTCGCGTCCTCGTAGACATTCTTTTACATAGCTTTTAACCAAATTAACAACAAAAAAACGGAAAATTCGAGCATCCCAGCTAGATTTCTTTCTTCAAAATTTGTTCGTAGGCTTAAAATAACACAACATATTTTCCAACAACAAAATTCACACTTCTCGATTTCTCTACGAATTCCTGTTACATAACTTGTAACAAAAGTAACAAAAAAACTGACAGTTCGAGAAACCCAGCGAAATTTCTTTCTTGACAATTTGTTTGTAAGATTAAAATAACACAACACCTATTCTAATAACCGAAGTCACCCTTTCGGTTCCTTTCGGTTCCTTTCCGAATTCCTGTTTCATAACTTTTAAAAAAACGAACAAAAGGACTGGAAATTCGAGAAACCCAGCAAAATTTCTTTTTTGGAAATTTTTTGGCAAGATTAAAATAACACAACAACTTTTCTAACAACGAAATTCACCTAAAAAACTGAACATTTGGCAAAATTTCTCCTTGGAAAATTCGTTTCCAAGATAACTGAACTTTCGCGTAACCCAGCGAAATTGCTTTTTTTTAATTTATAAGCAAGCCTTACATAAGATAACAGATTTACGAACAAGAAAAATGGTTTTGAATTCCTTTTAGAATTTCTGTTACATAGCTTGTAACAGAAGTAAAAAAAAATATATAAAAAAATACATTCGATAAACGCACCAAAAATATTTTTCTTGAATATTTCTTTGCCCATCAGTGGTATTTCCCTAAAAATAAGTTAATTTTTTACTCAAACCAATTTACATCTACTTTAACAGTAAAATATCACTGCTACAAACATAGCGAGCAAAGTTCAATGCCTACAATACGAATCGTTAGTGAAAAGTGTTTCAAACGAACACGGAAAGAAAACCTTACTTATTAATAATCCGACCGAAAATAATCTATCCCTTTCGTAGAATTAAGTAAATGTAAAACAAGGTTAACATCTTAACACATGTTGGTCAAGAGCTACCGAAAAAGCTTTGGAAACAGGAACCTTAATCGCAACCGAACTCGGTGCATTATTTCCTGAAAATCTAGGGACGTTTGAATGCTTTAGTCATTTCTGTGACATTTTGCCATTTTTTCTAAGTAGATAAAAGATTGTCATCAAATGGGAACCCTCTTTCAAGTGTTATTTAAACGAAAAACTACCCAAAAAACGTTTGAAACATAAATTTATATCATGCCAACGCCAGTGGTGCACTATTTTTTGAAAAGTATGAAAAGTGTAAACAATTTCAAACTTTCTGTGACATTTATTAAGTTTTAAAAAATAGATAAGAGGTTTTTATCTAAGTGAAATCTTGTCTGTTGCGTTTCTCGATAGAAAAACTACACAAAAAGTATTTGAAACATAAATTTAAATCATGCGACCAGAAGTGATGGAGTATTTTCTGAAAATGTGGAGAAGTTTCACTAATTGGTAACTTTGCTGACCTTTGGCCATTTTTTAAAAAAGCTTTAGAGTTTGTGATCAAAGTGAAACCTTGTCTGTTCGATGCTTTGCTTGAAAAACTACTCTAAGAAAGTATGAGAACATAAATTACCATTATGCAACCGAAAGTGAAGCACTATTTTCTGAAAGCGAGGAGAAGTTTCACTAATTGGTAACTTTGTTATCCTTTCGCCTTTTTTAAAAAATGCCTTAGAGCTTTTTGTCAAATTGAAACCCTGTCTGTTGCATTCCTTATTGGTAAAACTACCCAAAAGATTTTTTCTAACACAAATTTCAATAATGCTACCGTAAGAAGTGCATTAGTTTTTGAAAATCATGAAAAATGGCAATACTTTCTAACGTCTATGATATTTATTGATTTTTTATAAATAGATAAGAGGTTCTCGTCAAAGCCAAAGCTTCCCTGTTGCGCTGATCGATGGAAAAATTACCCAACAAATTTTCGAAACATAAATTCCACCCATGCCACCGCAAGTAGTGCATTATTTTTTTCAAACCATGAGAAGTGTACATAATATCTTGTCAAAGTGAAATCTTGTCTGTTGCGTTCGTTGATGGAAAAAGTATCCAACAAACCATCATGCCATCACAAGTAGTGCATTATTTTTTGAAAACCATAAATAATTTCTAACTTCTGTGAAATTTATTGATTTGAAAAAAATTGTTAGAAGGTTCTCGTCCAAGTGAAACCTTGTATTCCTTGATGAAAAAACTACTCAAAAGACTTCTAAAATATAAATTTCAATGATGCCGCCAAAAATAGTCCATTATTTCTTGTAAAATCATTAAGTGTAAATAATGTCTAACTTCTGTGACATTTATTTGTACAACAAAATATATAAGAGGTTCTCGTCAAAGTGAAACCTTGTCTGTTTCGTTCCTTGATGGAAAAACTACAAATTGTTGTTATTAGACACGGTGCTGAGAGCCCTTGCAAGATTTTGAGGTTGAACGAGTAAAAGAGAACAGCCGATTTTTCATTAAACTGCCTGAAAAAAGATTGTGTGCGGAAACAATAAACATTTACGAAAATCAGGGTAGAAACAGATTTTTACATGCCTCAGCAATGATACGAAACGTCCTTGTGCAGGAATCACAAGAAAGAAACAGACAGAATATTGAGAAATAAATGTCAAAATCTTTCATCACGCATGTACAATAACACAATTAATATGACTAACTTTCCAACCCGAAGTGAAGCTTAAACAAAATAACAAATTTATGTAACATATCAATGTTTTGAATAAACAGCATTGGAAAATTTAAACCTTTCTGTACTTAAGGTAATTTTCAAAACTAGATAAAAGCCAAAGAAAAGATCTTCCTTTAACGCAAACTTTTTTTGATTGCGAAAAAGGATAAGTGTTTGTAAATATTCGAACGTCGATTAGAATTTATGGTTCTAAAATTTTGCACGTAGTTTTTCCATCAAGGAACGCAATAGAGAAGGTTTCACTTTAACGAGAACCTCTGAAATACTTTAAAAAGGCCATGTGACGAGTGGTCACGTGACCGGTTTCCTACCTTACCAACGCTATTTTTTATTTGTAAACTTATGTTCACACGAATAGCCTCATCGAGTTGAAAATTTGGGATAATAAATACGAAGCACTAAGAAATGCGGCTCTGGTCCTAAATTTTTATAATTGTGAAGAAAGCAAAAAAAACTTATTTACAAACAAAACTTTTTTCATAATTATAAAAATTTAGGACCAGAGCCTCATTTCTAAGTGCTTCTTATTCTTTATTCCAAATTTTCAACTCGTTCTGACTATTCGTGTGAAAATAAGTTTACAAATAAAAAAAGTGTCGGTGAGGTTAGGAAGCCGGTCACGTGACCCACTCGTCACATGGCCTTAAGATGTTAAGTTTGTTCTAGCTTTCCTTCATTCGACAAAAGGGTGGATTATTTCCGGTGAAGTGGAAACTAATGGGGCCTAAGTGAAAATTTAAGTAATTTTTATAAAGATACCACAATGTTACTTTTGGTACACATTATGTAACAAAAACTCTATGAGGAGTCGAAAAGAATAACTTTTGTTGTTAGAAAAGGTGTTGTGTTATTTTAATGTTGGTAACAAATTTGCAAGACAGACATTATGTGGGGTTTCTCGAATTTTTTTGTTTTTTATTTTGAATTGTATTGCAAGTTAAGTAACAGAAATTTTGAAAGGAATCGAAAAGAAAAACTGTTTTTGTCAGAAAAGGTGTTATCTTATGTTAGGCTCACTTACAAATTTTTAAGAAAGTAAGTTTGCTGGGTTTCGCAAATGTTCAGGTTTTTCATAGTTTTGTTACAAGTTATATAAAGGAAATTCTTAGAGGAATCTGAAAGTGTGACTTTTGCTGTAAGAAAATGTTTTTTTTATACGTGGTAACAAATTTTAAAGAAAGAACGTTTTCTAGGTTTCGCCAGTGTTGAATTTTGATGTTAGTTTTATTACAAGGTATGTAACGGAAATTCTAAATAGAATTGAAAGGGGTGACTTTTGTTGTTAGGAGATGTGTTATCTTATTTAAATCTTGGTAATCAATTTTAAACACGGAAATTTTTCTGGGTTTCGCGAATGTTTAGGTTTTTGTTACTTATGTTAAAAGTTATGTAACAAAAACTCTTAGTGGAATCGAAAAGTTTGACTTTAGTTGTTAGAAAAGGTGTTGTGTTATTTCAAACTTGCCAACAAATTTTCAGCAAAGAAATTTTGCTGGGTTTCTCCAATTTTCAGTTGTTTTTTGTTTGTTACTTTTGTTACAAGTTATGTAACAGAAAATCGGAGAGGAACCGAAAAAAATAACTATTTTTTTTTGTTGGAAAAGGTGTTATATTATGTTAGGCTTGCTTACAGATTTTCAAGAAATTAAGTGTGCTGGCTTTCGCGAATGTTCAGGTTTTCTTACTTCTGTTATAAGTTATGTAACGGAAATTCTGAGACAGGCTTTTTAAATAGTTTGACCTTGTTAACAAACGTTGGAGAGAAGGATTGAAAATTTAAAAAAAGTATTGGAGGTTTTAACTTTGCGTTTTGCAGTAAACAATGGAAGAGTGACAACTCGACGGGGAATTACCGAATACGGGAGCTGAAGTGTGTCGCCAAAAAGCCGACACTCTGTTAACGTTTGAGACACGTACAAGTGGTCGCTGAAGCTCGCTCCTCATTGGTTGATTAGATCCAACTTTTAAGCTTTTTTGTGTCCAAACTAATCTTTGCACAACTTTTTGCTAGAGGACTTTTTTGTTTATTTTTTTTGTGCACTATCACATAGTACAAGGAGTTGTATAGGTCGTGGGACACCCTGCATAAATGAGTCTTCAATTAATTTCCGTGCATTATAAGTCTATGTGTCGAAAAGCTAAGAAGAACAAATAAGTTTGAAATTTTGTATGAATATTCGACATGAAAGAAAGAAATTTCAAAATTCAGCATAGGGAATATCACACATATGATTTGGTGTAAGAATCACAGTTGAAATGTAATTATATCAGTGACAATAATACTGACTTGTCATTGAATAAGAAATATCGTTTATTAACGCAATTTTGGCAATCATATATGATGTGGATGTTATGTCGTCTGCACCCATGTGGCATTTGCAGGATATGTTCACGATTTCTGAAATCGGTCGACTGAATGGGCAAACGAGATAATATTGTTTTATTTAATAATTTATGAACACATAGTGCTGTAGTGTAATAAGACTGGAATAATTGAGGCGCTGGATGCAAAAAGGAGATATAGAATTATTTTCCTGGAGAGGGGAGGCCCCTGAGCACTTTTGAATAAACTTTCGAATTCAATTTTTTTAAATACATATCCACATTGTAAATTTAATGATGTATCTTTTTCTCTTGATACAAAAAGTTAAAGCTTTTTTAGTTTTCAAATTATGCACAAAAAAACTTTCTTTTCTCTGATTAAACTTTTTCGCCTTTTTTATATAATGTATAATTTTTTTATAATGTTTATTTGAAAAAAAGTTAGTACTTTTTTGCTGAGGCCTTGCATAATTTGTGCGCAAACAACTTCGATCATTTCGGGAGTCGCACGAATTTTGAGCAAGTAGAAAGTAAAAACTATCAATGAGAAAGTTATTCAGGAAGGTTAAAAAAGAAGTGTTCTGGAAATCTGGGCTTATTATAAGGGACAGTGTTACACGAAATGGGTAGTGATAAATAAAAATCAGTTGTGTCAAATTTTCGGTAGTATTAAAATAAAAATAAATAAATTCAATAAGGTACATAAAAGGAATTCAAGTGCAGAAGATATAAATTGAGCACAGATTCTAGTTAAGTTAACTCGTTAATTTAACAAGACTTTTTCTATAGCTAAAGTTATTTCAATTGAACTGAAACTTTCCAGAAAACTTCTCTGAACCTTCCTGAACAACTTTCTTACTGACAGTTTTTGCATGCGAAAAATTCGCTCAACTCTCAAAATGATCCATGTAGTTTGTGCATAAATTATGCAAGGCCGCGGCAAAAAATTATGAACTTTTTTCAAATAAACATTTTCAACTTTCGCTAACGTCAACGGTAGCAGAACGTGACAATGTATAGTTCTTATGCATTTTATTAAAAAATATAAAAAAAGTTAACATTTTATCGCAAGTTGAAGTAAAAAAAGGCGAAAAATTTTAATTAGAGACAAAGACCGTTTTTTGTATATAATTACAAAACTTTATTCTTGAGTGCTCCGGGGCCTCCCCACTCCAGCAAAATAATTCTTTATCTCCTTTTTCCATCCGTCGCCTCAATTGTTAATTGAACGTGAATAAGTGATCACAAAATCTTTGTAATGGTAGAATTAAATTTTTTCGTTAGTTATTATAGAAATTATCAGCATCCTGGAAAATAAGTAACTGCTTATTCTTACATTTTTATTATTATCCAAAATACTGATTGATAGAATTTGGAATGTAATTATGAGGTTCAAAGTTAATTACAAATTTCCAACCATTTTCACTATTCAAGAGTGTAGTGCTGACCATTTTTTAACATTTCAAACTTAAATCCGCTTTCCTGAAAATGTTATAAAATGCAGATAGACTCATATTGGGCACAAATTCTGAGACGAATCAGAGACGAGGTGGGAGATTATGTCAAAGCGCGGGGTTTCACAATAGAATTTATCTATTGATTAACAATCACTTATGATTATCCACTTACACCAATCACTTAATCCACAATATTGTTTAATCACTAAATTCCGGGGGTTTGGGCTCCGTAGAACTAAACACACGGAATCGAGTTTCAATAGTTTATTTTCAAGACACGGTCAGAGTAGAACTGACGCCCCGAGCCTAGGCGTTACAAGCAGAGGGCTCGATTAAGGGCTAGTTTAAGGGTAGTGGTGGGACAAAGGCCCATCTAAAATAGTTTAAAGGCGGTGAGGCAAAGGCTCGTCTCACCCCCCCCCCCCCTGTGTAGATTGGTTGTACCCCGAAAAACATTTTTTTAGACGAGTGCGTAGCTTAACCTGTCGCGCGCTTATCGTATTCAAAGGTTCAATCTCAGTGGAATATGTGGGTGATGTCGCATAAGTTACAGTTTGAGGTACATTTGACGTGGTGACATTATTATTTACGCGAACATATGTATGCAAATTTTTGGTAGGCAACCTGTAATTAATTTTAGGATGCCGCATTTGTATAAAGCAAACAGTAAAACTAACGCAATGCAGGCGTAACCTAAGAATGCTAACACATCGGTTATTCTTTCGGTCCAATTTCTGGTTCGAGGAGCATTTTTTATTTTAGTTAGAGCATTTTCAATATCTTCTAGGGTTTGGCTGGCCTC
>CAKNWU010206384.1:0-13359 GCA_932072015.1 Andricus quercustozae | reverse complement strand
AAAAGTGCAATGTCAGCTCTTTTCATCGATGTGACTTTATAACAGGTATAGTTAGCGTCCCTTGAAATATTATTACTCACTTTTCTGAAAAAGGGAAATGTGAAAGGGTCTGCTTTATGAGTTTATGGTGTCAAGACCCACTGTGATCGATTTTTATGGCCGAGCTGATGAGCGCTCCGCCCCGAAAACTGTCACATTTCAAAAATTTACTCAGATTTGTTTTCATTATTGCAGGCTTATTTATATTTTTCCTAATCTACTTTTTCAGAAAATGTGATCTTCAACCTTCGAGGAAAATATTCCTGAAATTTCATTATAAGATATAAATTATTAGGGCCGTTATTAGGCTTTGAAAACAGTAGAAAACAGTGAAAATGGCACTTTTCAAGCAACCGTAATTAATATTATTGATGAAATTTTCATTGAAAAAATGGTTTTATGTGGATTCTGAGGACCTGAAGAATAACATATTAAAAGTTCAAATTAAAAAGTTGATAACTTCGTGGTTAAAATCTTAAATGAAGAAAAAGTTGGTTTTGCCCATGTTAATTACATAAGAACTTCAAAGACGATGGGGCACCTCTAAATATTGTTTAAAATTTAAAAAAAAAACTTGCCGTCTACAATTGCATAAACTACCATTATTTGCCTTTCGCTCCTAAGAAATCCAAAAGTGTTTTTTTCTGGTCACCTTAATATATATATATATATCTATATATGTGTGTGTGTGTTATCGTCCTAGCCCGGTGAGCAGTCCATCCTAGTATCGACCGGTCGAACCGCAGTTGGACCAACACTCTTTGGTGTAATCTCTAAATATCTATGTACATAATGACTTTCTTATTCTGATTTCTCCTCATACTGAATTTAATTTAACGTATACAAATTGCTGTAAAGCAATTATGTAAAAAATGGTCTACTACGTGTGGCGTAACGATTTTTGTTTAAACAATGTAAACAACAAATCTCTCACTCGGATCCAATCTCTAACTTGGCCACACGTTATTCTCACTTTTATTTTATTCTCGCTATTCTATATATGTGGCTCATTTTTATTGAAATATTGTACAATTAGGTTAAGATCTATTATGTTTACTCAGTTGAGGCTATTTCGATAATTGACTGATCTTATATATTACTTATAAGACTTTATTTTTTTGTTGATTATGATCTGCTAACATTTGACTACGTTATAGTTTAATAGAGTTATTTTTGATGTAAATATATGTCTCGAGGATTGCATTATATAAGGAAAGGCAGAGAAAAGGAAAGCATTTGCACTCCTGAAGTGTTACTCGAAACAGAATCGGAGTCCCTCTGCTGTTCCACTAAATCTCTCGCTCGGTTTCTACATACTTACAGACGGTTAGTCTGTCTCCACTTGTTAAAATTATTCAACTTGCAATAATCACTCGCCAGCACTCAAGTCACCTGCTCGGTGAACTATACCATTGATCAACCGAGTATTACGATGTTTTCACTACTTGCTCGGTGAGGTATATCTCTTACCACCGGAGTATTATGAGGCTCGGCTGCGGTGACACCAGGCGGCGCGTCAATGCTGGTATCGATGAATTATACAACTCGAGAGGGAGGAAGGACGCTCTGGAGGGCGGGAACAGAAAGATTAAATGTGGCCATCTTAGAGGTAACAACGTCAGTGGATCTCGTTGTGGATTAAATTATTGGATTGAGGATATTGCTTACCTAATTTATTGAGATTATAATTAACCAGATTTTTGGATTAGTTAGACCGGATTTGCCGCTGAAAGTTCACTTCAGGTTAATAATGTTTCTCTTCTTTCAACCTCTTCCTCACGCCTCCAATGTCACCCAGTATCATGTTTAATTAGTTTTTATCCTAAAATTTAATACTTTGCCGGAATATAACATTATTATGTTATTGAATTTCAATAAATGTTTCTAATTACAAACCTTGCTCAATGAACTTACCCCACGGGATCCCTCTCCCTGAGTTAGCTTTCTAAATTTTGCATGATTTTATCACCCAGTGGCATCTCCACGGGCGCATGGCGTCGAACACCAGACTCTTTGTCTGGTCTTTCTTTTAACATTTACAGGTCTTCGTTATAACACGTTGGGCTGCCAGTGATCGACAATCCAGGTAGGTGAATCTCCACCCTACTTGGAAAATCTTGTCACGTACGCCGTTTACAATGAAATGGAATTAAAAACCGTTTAAATAAAATTAGAAGTTAAACATGAATTAATAATTGTTTACACAAAGATAATAAACAAATTCCTAATCAGGCCATTTTCAAATAGAAATACATTTTTATTTTGCCAGAAAAATCAGGAGCTAGTATCTTGTCAATATTCCTTCGCTATAACAATGTACAATTGCAAAAATTGCATATTATTGAATGGAAATGAATTTCAAAATTTATTATTCGACCATTTTTTAACAAATATGTTTCGCTTCTTCATCAGAATCCACTATACATCTTCCCCTAATCGTCATTTACTGTAGATATTGTGCTTTTCAATAAAATTGATTATTGAAACAAATTTAATAAACAAATGCATAATACCGCCATTTTTCAGTGATTTTATGCTGTAGAGATTGTGCTTTTCAATTACAATTGTACCATTATTTATAGGTTTATTGCATCACAAGTAGAGTTAGGCACATCTTTACCGCGGGAGGTCAATGTTCGTAGAGCGAGTAGTAAAACTATAGCCAAAGGCCATGGTTTTTCTATTCGTTCTTGCGAACACTGAATTCTACTTGAAGACGTGTGTAACCCTACGAGTGATGTAAGGTATTGTATTCGAAATCAGCATGTTATGAGCCTGTAGAGCTCCAAGAAAAGTGAGAGTTGGATAGCCCCTTACCGAAATGGTGCGAGAACATCCTATGACGTGAATGTTTTTTGATAGTGATGATTACTGTACGAACATTCTTCTGTTTTTTTTTCTCCATTTGTCAAATTTCTCGAAGGCCAGCACATATTTATCCTTTCGATGATTTTGAGTGTACCAAGATTCACAATTATAACTGCGACGTAATTGCAGGTAAGGTTTCACGGATTCTATTGTGTTAGATGAAAACAAAGGATTGATATGGGAGTCAGCTGTTTGGGTTGTGATTGGTAATCTCGTATGGCGCGAAATTTTTAAAGTGGTTCGGTGCGAGGTAGATTTATATATATATATATATATATATATATATATATATATATATATGTCTACAGTAAGTTTATGAAATTTGATAAAATACATTGTGTGTTATTCAGTGGCCATGTGTGGAAGTAATAAATCGTCAGTGCGTCGGCGTTTCGAACTAATAAACTGTCAGTAGCTGATGCTGTTCGTTAAGGCGCTCTCTAAACGCTCACTTTTCTGGGGCGTAATAGGCTCATAAAATGGTGGTTTCGAATAAAATATTTAAAGTAATTTTGTTTATTGTAAATCTTTCACCATTTTAGTTGTTCTTTTCTAGATTTATTCTGAGAGGTTTAAAGTATACTCTGTAAAAATTTCACTTTACTCGGAAAATAAATAAATCCCAGATTTAATAAATTGGTTCATAACTTCTTAAGAAAAATTGAACTTGAAAAAGAAGTTTTATTTTTACGTGTTAAACTCCATAACAGGAAAAATGCTTTTCGACCGCTGACAAATGACACTACAGCAAAGAAAAAAGATAGGCATACGTTTATTTTGACTTGGCTATACGTATTTCCAGTCGCCCGTAACAATTTATAAAATCGCTTATTTTTGGCCAATTTAACTGCCATTATAGACAAAAAGAAAAAGAAATGGTTAAAAAAATTACAAAATAATTGATCTAATAATTATCTTACCATTCGTTTAAGGTCTTTCTGAAAAATTAAGAAGAATCTTTCAAAAATGTAATATAAACGTTTACTTTAAAAATTACCTGTCTTTAGATAAAAATTTTACTGGCAAAAAATATTATGGAAAAATAGAAAAATGGTCTGATATGATTTATTTAATAAAATGTACTGATTGTAATAAACACCACATATGTGCACTTGGCAGGAGATTGAAAAGTAGAATTTATGAACACAAAAGAGATTGTAGAATTGGTAATTTAAATACCAGTTTGTCACAACATTTGTCACAGCAAAAGGGCATAAGAGCCAACATTTTTTTCCAACATTTTTTTCAAACCACTTTTTTCTAATTTTGTTCTCAACAAAATTTAAAAAACAAATTTTTTTTAACAACAATTTTCTTCCATAAATTTTTTTTACACAAATTTGTTTCCAAAATTTTGTTTACAAACAATTTTTTTCTAAATCAAATTTTTGTTCAAAAAAATGTTTTTAATTAATTTTTGTGTACAAAATGAACAAATATTTTGTTTTAAGATTCTGATAAGACCTAAATTAAAGTCTTAATAGGCTACGAAATCCTCCCTTGTGGGCGCTCGGCGCCTAATTTGACTAATTTTTTGTTAAATCATAGGTCAGTGTATCGACTCTTGAGGTAGACCCGCAGTGTTGGTCGAAACTTAGAGGTCTTTTTCTAAAAGGACTGTACGAAGAACCTTTCTGGACTGTACAGTTGAAAGTTAAAAATTCAAATAAAAGTTGTAAAGAAATGCGCGTTTTTATAACTGAAAATGAAGCTGAATGTAATTATTTTACTCGAAGCAAAAGGTTAGACTCTTCAGAAGGTTTGGCAACACAAAATCTTGAGCCTATCGAAAATATAAATTCAAATTTAAATTCTGCTGAGAATGTTGAAGAAATCGTGAATAGTGAGAGTGATTTTATTTGTCAGGAGAGTACTTTACAAATTGAAAATAACAATTTACTTACTGCCGTAAGAGATAGATAAATCAGCTCGATAGCGCAGAGAAAATTCAAGATTCGAGAATAAAACTTTCGGAAAAACAGTTAAGTTATAAAGATGACAGAATAAACAGAGTGCTTTTATGGCACATCGGGCTAGGTCATGTGGGATTTGAAAAGATTAAACAGTTAGTTAAGATCTATCCCGAGATTAAAGATCTGAAGTTATCCAATTTTGATGAAAGCTTGACAGAGTGTGAAATTTGTAAAGTATCAAAATTCATTGTATCAAGATTCATTGTAGTTTATGTTGACAATTATTCGCGGTTAGCGATTGCCACAGCTCAATGGTGTGAGCGAGCGTTTTAATCAATCGATACAAAAACGTGTTTGTGCGTACCTTTTCGATTCGAGACTTCCCGCTAAAGCGTGGGACTTAGCTCTTGGAGCTGCGACCTTTGCTTATAATTTAACGCCACATAAGGCAAACAACGAATTGTCGCCGATACTTAAATTTAAACCAGATATTAGATCGAATATAAACCAACTTAAAACGTTTGGTTTCATTGCGTTTGCGAAAGTAAACAATAAACCCGAAACAAAGTTCGGAGCGATTTTGATCAAAACTGTGTTGTGGGGTTACACGTATACGGGTTATCTCCTGCTGCGGCCTGAAGATGGAAAAATATATGAAAGCCGGAATGTTTCTTTTATTGAACGTTACATGCATGGTGACGCGTTTAGTCAAGTTAAAGGCTGGGAAATTACAAACCATGTTATAAACGAAAGAACTTGGTTTTCGAACGAAGAAAGGATGTCGGAGAATGGGGTAGAAAACGATTTTGTCGCAGTAAAACGTAAACGTGGTAGACCGCGAAAGTCGGAGAAGTTAAAAGAATTCGAGAGTAATAAAACAGAAGTCTTATTTGCGTTAGTTGACTCTAACGATTTTGAGACAGCAAACTGTCACGTGCAATATCATGCGTTACTTGCGAGCTTGCACGGTGATACGAAAACTTACCGCGAAGCAATGTCGAGTCATAAAAGCTCTCAGTGAAAAGAAGCTTTTAAGAAAGAGATCGATTCATTAAAGAAAAATCAAGTTTTCAGTATTGTTAAGAGGCCCACTAAAGAAAGCTTAGGCGTTAAGTCAAATATAATCGACCCGGAATGGGCGTTGAAGGAACAATCAAATCCAGACGGTACAGCAGAGTTTAAAGCCCGATTAGTTTGTAAAGGTTTTAAGGACAGTAATAGCTACGATTTGCGAGAGACATACGCGCCGGTATCGTGATTAGTTCTAGTTAGAGCGTTATTGTTAATAGTTAATAAATTTAGAACGATTTTATGGCAATTGGATGTAAGAAGAGCGTTTTTACACAGCCCCTTAAAGCAATTAATCTTTATGGAAATTTCTGAAGGTTTCGCTTTTCGGAGGGAGAGAGAAAGGAATTGGTCTTGAAATTAGAAAAGTCGTTGTTTGGATTAAAAAATAGTCCGAAAAATTGGAATGAGTACTTCACACGCTTAGTCGAGAGTATGGGATTAAAGACTAACGAAAGAGATCCTTGTTTATTTACTCTCGTCACAAATAAAATTTACGTAGTTCTTTTGTTGTACGTTGACGATATTTTACTTGCTGGAAACGATGAAAACGCCATGTGTGCTATAAAAGACAAACTTAGCAGTAAATTAGACATGAAATTCTTGGCGAGCCAACGGAATTTCTAAGTATTAGCTTAAAGAGAAATAAAAGGGAAAAGGTGATAGAACTCAATCAAACTAAGTTTGTTAATAAAATGTTAGATAAATTTGGCTTTGCGAGTGTAAAATCGCAGAAAACACCTATGGTTAAAAGTAAAGTTTTTACTCGAGAAAGGAGAGAAAGAGAGTACGAACCTTCGAAAGCGAACGCCGTGAATGTTAGACAGTGCACAGAAATAATCGGTTCACTTCTATAGTTATGTAATGTTACTAGACCAGATCTCTCTTACACAGTGAACTTATTGAGCAGACATCAACTTAACCCTACGGAAGTTGAATGGGATTACACTGGTTTACACATGTAAAGGCGATATACTTGAGGGATATTCAGACGCGAGCATTGCGGACTGTAAGGGATGCGTCACTACATGCGGTTTTTCTATTAAGTTATTTGGCGATACGATTGCGTGGAGAAAGTTGAAACAGCAATCAGTTGCTCTCTCAAATTGTCAAGCTGAGTATGTTTCAAAGATTCAGGCTTGTCGAGAGATAGTAGCAATTTGCTTATCGTTAAAAGAGACTAAAATTCACGTAAATTTACCAGTCAGTTTGTAATGCGATAACAAAGCTGCAGAAGCTTGTACTAAAATGGAGGGTGGTACTAAATTAAGACACTTATCAGAGAAGGAAGAGCACGATGTAAAAGAGTGCGTTAAGCGAAAATTTGCAGATGTCAAGTGGATAAGATCAAAGGAGCAAATCGCAGATACTTTTACGAAGCCTTGCCCTTTGATACTCATGATAAACTAACTAAAATGATATTAAACGTTTGATTTCTATTTGTCTTTAGATAACACTTACTGAAATGGAGATTGACCAACATCCAGTGTGTCCTGATTAAGGCTGCTTCATAAAACAATTCTTTTGTTACTTGATCATTAAGATAAAAAAATGTACTTGTTTGGGTTACGCAGTTTAATAAATAATTAGATCGTACACTTTCGGCAGGAGGGAGTGTTGAAATATACCATGTATATTGAGCGAGTCAAGCGCCAACTATGCGGGCGGCCTAGCGCTTACTTCCGTTTTGGCCAGCGGGCCTTTAGTCTGTCGCTGAACCTTGTTGAGGACAGTTGTACTGTTGAAGTCATTAAATATAGTTCTTTGTCTTTTCTCTATTACATTGTAGTTGTTTGTCTGCACCTTTAACCAATTCCTATAGTTTTTTTTTATATTTTATTTTGACTTCATCATTGACCGTGAGACCGAATATATCTGCTGAAATTTGCTGAAATACTGATCGATAAACTACTTTTTTACAACACTATCATGAAAATAGCGTGTTTTCGTACTTATGATCTGTGTGTAATGTGGCGCATTTCGAGCGATGCGAATAAAGAACGTACGAAAAACGTACGAAATGGGCCTTTTCGTAAGCATTCCACATTTTCACAATAAGTGAAAGGAAGATAGTTAGATAAAGACGGAAATAGGTCGATGTTTTTAGCGACAAATGAAGCGCTCTCGTCTCGCCACTTGCCGTGCAGAAATATATACGCTATAAAAACTAATCAGTACTTAAAATATTAAATTTTGTCTTTTCAAATTGATGACATTTCTTTACGAGTAAACTATAAACTTTTATTAGTAATTTGTATTAAAAAAGTAATTTTTCATTTATACAATTTAAATTTTCCCGCAACTTTGACTTGAGCAACTATAGCGCACCTAGCGGCGGAGAGGCTACTGGCTTTTATAACCTTATTTCTGAATGCATGAAAAAAAGGCACCCCGCTGGATTTTCACACTTACTTTCCAATATAAAAAACTGACTTGCATTATCTCAATTTGCACAAAAAACGAACAATTTTTACTATTTTGCAAATTTTTCAACGGCAATTTGTTGAGAAATGTTTAAAGTACCACCATGAATTTTTTCAGATTTTTCATATTATTTTTTCAATAAAAAACTATGCTCCAAAGTTCACTGTTCTTAAAAGCTGTCAAATTTCCTTACTTTTTAGCAGTTTTTCAGGTCTGTAAGCTGCAAAAAATTGTTCGGGATATTCTTTTTTGGCTCATTAACGTAGAACATTTCCACCTTTAAAATGTCCGTGATTCATTGAGCTAGCGTTTTTTCGTCACATACTTTTTCAACGTCAAAGCCAGAGGACTCGAATTCTCTCGCCGATAGTATGGATGTATTCACTATGGGTGTATTTATTTTTGCTCATTTTATGAGCATTTTCTTCCTCATAGCTGTCAAATAAAGTTGCTTTCTCATAACGGGAGGTTTTTCTCTAACAAAATAAAAAAATGGATCCTTTCAATATTTTTCAATCTTACGCTTCTTTCTTACGAAAATCTTATTTTCAGAAAATGAGAGAGCCCATCAAGATGTCAATCGATGTATTCTGTTACAATGAACAACTATTTAGCTTACGGTAGTGTTATATTGTAAATTAAAAAAAAAGTTTTCTTCACATAAACAATGTCACTTTTTCTGTAAACTCTTTAAGTCGCTATTGGTTGATCAAGAATGGTCATCGAAAGTTTGTCAATAGGTCAATCCTTTTAAAAAAAAAAGTAAATAATTTTGTTAAGAAATTTTAAAACGATATTGGTAGGTTATGGTTGTCATGAAAGGTTCTCCAATTGGGCAATCGATGCATCTCGAAAACGCAAATAAATATATCATATAGATTACTGTTGTATTGCCAATATTAAAAAAGTTTTCCTCACATTAATAAGATAAACAATATATTTTTTAAATTAATATATCGGTATTGTTAAATAATAAGAGGTCATAGAAGGTTTGTCAATAGGCCTTTCTACGAGTCTCGAAGACGCGAACAAATATATCAGATACAGTACTGTAGTATTCCTAATATGAACAAAGTTTTGCTCATATAAACAGAATACACAATTTTTTTTGAAACTTCATCAATCGGTGCTGCTGGGTCATAAAAGGTTCAACAATAAGTCTATCGATGCGTCTCGAAGATGTGAATAAATAGACTACATATCGTATTGTTGTATTTTGAATTTAAAAAAAGTTTTTCTCATATAAACAGAATAAACCATTTTTTTTTTAACTTTTTAAATCGGCACTGGTGAATCATAAAAGTTTCAAGAATAGGTCGATTGATGCGTCATGAAGACGCGAACAAATACACTAATTATCTTACTGCTATATTTTGAATATCAGAAATGTTTTTCTCGTATAAACAAGGTAAATTTTTCTTTTAAAATCTGTTAACTAAAAGAACTAGTCCAAATTTCATAATCATAGTCCTATTAGTTATCGAGATATAGCGAACAGAAAAAAGTTACACACACACAGACATTTTTTGAAAATTGTATTTTCGAGCTCCTGGTGTCGAATTATATCGAATTATGTAAAAAACGTAGAATTGAAAATTTGGGTAATTGTAAAACTCCCTCGATGAAGGAGAAATAGAGAGAAATATGTTAGAAAAAGTAATTTTTGACGAAGTTAGAATTTTTTTAAAACCAAAAAAAAATCTTTTTTTGTATTTAGTTAAATGGGATACTTATTTAAAATTTTTTTCAAAGTATTTTCAATAAAATTTATTCTGTTCGAACGGAAGAAACACACCACTATGAATACCACTATTTTTAAGTTGAAATAATTATTCCATTAACAAAATCCAAATGAATGTAATATTCGGGCTAATATTTAAAAAAATACTAACTTAATTAAGAACCATTTTTTGTAAAATATGATTTTATATTATTATTTGTCCTCAAAAACTTTACACTTAAAAAATTGGCAATAGTTTTTGCACACATAGAAAACCTTGTATTTGCAATGAAAAAACTCAGATTACTGAAAGTTGAATAATAATAAGAGGGGGGAAAGGTCATTGTCTATTGTTATGGTGGCATTACAAGGGTGGAGGAGGGTAAACAAATCGTCCAAAAAAGCGTTACGTAATATGTGGACGACCCCTAAAGTCTATTTGCACGATTTTGCAAAATTAGGATTATATTCCATGTATTAAGAAATATTTGCTGTGACCTTCATTTTGCACGATTTTGCAAAATCAAAATTATATTTCGTGTACTAAGAAATTTTGGGTTTGACCTTCATTGTTCAAAGTCAAATAATAATTTTTTCAAAATTTGCTTATAATCAATAGAAAGAACATGCAAAAACCTATTTTGTATTGGGGAAAAAAGTATGATTAAAATTAACAGATAGTGGACAAAAATCTAAAGTAAAAAAATGTTTGGGTAGTCATATTAAAAAAAATTATTATTTTAGGAAAAATTCTATTTTCAGATCCCAAAATTAAAAATAAAAATGGGGCGGCGGAAAATATTTGTGGATTGCAAAGAAAATTAGGGTCTTTTAAAAAGGCCCCACTAAGAAACAAATATTTAAAAAAATATATTTTTACCGTATATATTTATATATTTTAACAATAAAATGAAACCATAATTTTTTAAATACAATTTTTGTAATTTCCTTAAGACTTTGATGTTGTGTGATATGCAAAACTGAAAATTGAAAAAAAAGGAAACAATATTTTGGTATAATACTTCTTTTTTTTATGAAAAAATATGATGTGATAAAAGTTTTAAATATTATTTACTGGGAGATTCGAAATACCAAGTTTACTTCCGACTGTTACTTAAATAGTGTCTATAAAAAGGATTGAATATAAAAAATATTACAATAAAAATGTCAGCCGCAAAATTAAAAAAAAAAAACTATTCCATTCTATAATGTAGTTCCTAAAGATCATGCTTCAAGCAAAATAATGGGAAAATGCCTTTTTCCTTACAATAAAGTGAAATACTTTTCATTAAATGTGAACAAAAAATCTTTTTTCTCAATTAATTCTGTAGGTGATGGTTTCAAAAATAACAATTTTTATAAAAAGGTTTCCGCGTTACCTAAAATACTTTTATAGAGAACAAAAGTTTGGAGGTAATTTTTTTCTATTTAAGTAAAAATTAGAGGATGTAAAACCTTAACCTTAACATGTAAAGAGTAAGCCTTTTAAAAAAGAATTTTTTTTCAAACGCCAGCAATTTTATTATTGGAACTTGTTTAAGAATCCAAACTTAACTAACGAACAATACTTGATCTTCAATAACAAATCAAAAAATCTTGTCGATTAATTATTTCATTAGGAACGAATACAAAATCGTCAGGAACATGGTACATTGATTATAGTAAAACTATTTTCTTCCTCATTTCACATACTAGTCTCATCGAGCAGAAATCACATGAATTCAGATATCAAAGGTGATTGCCAAAAAGTTGACGATTTTAGACAATAAGAGTTTCAAAATAAAAAAAATGTTCAAACCGGCCAAAAAATATATTTTTATTTAAGTCTAAGCTGACTAATTAGAGAATATGAAAATATGAAACAAAGAAATATATTTGTGATGTGTATGCATTTTGAAAAGGAATAGCTCCAACCTGGAGGCTAGATGATGTGACAATGGCCATAAAAATAATAAGGATTTCAAAATCTTTTAAAAACATATATAGAACAGGCAACAATATTTTAAAATGTCTGGAAAAACTCGAAAAAATAACGGGTTATCTTATAAATTCCGCGTATTTTAACGATTTATTTGATTCTATATTCGACATTTAAAAATAACCTCTCATTTTATAGAAGGATAAATTATAATGAAGGATGACCTAAAATTTTGTAAAAAGTATTATGCAAAAATAATTACCAATATTTATTATTATTTTAATTCAACGTTGATAAATCGAATTTGAAATATAAAAGAATCGGTTGAAGTATAAAAATAACAATTTTAGCGCATATTTTGAATATTTTGATTAATAACAGGACACAAAACTTGTGGAAGAGACTTTAAAGTGATTTTTGAAATTCTGAATTATAAAATTTTGAACCCTTTTCGTGAATATTATCTTTTCAAACTCAATATAAGTTATATTATCTGTTCATTTCAAACATTAAAAAATGTTGTTAATATCATTCAGCAATTTTTCATTCTTAATTTGCAGTTTTAAATAGGTGGATGACAAGAGATTTTTCGTACTTTTTTGTTTATAATTTCTAAACGAAGTCTCATAAGATTTTAAAAAGTGGAAAAAGACTGGGACTTAAGGGGTTTTATTATTGTTATAAAACATGATGCAGGTTTCCGGCCGCATGGTTTAATATTTTTGTCTGATTTTTTGCATACATCATCTAAATATTATTCTGCTTTGCTGTCAAGAGTCAGTTTTTCGAAAAAATGTTAATATTTTGTTCAATAAACCAAAAGGAAATAACAATAGCAGTGAAGCTCAGTGTTAGCCTATGGACACCCCGGAGCGAGACGAATTACGCGGAACGAGTGACCCTTTCATTGTTATGAGATTCAGGCCCGTTACAAAAACTGAAATTATGAAAGCATGGCTTGATTAAATTTTAATTAACAGAATTAGTTTATTCATATAATTCGAAGAAAGTGAAAAAAAGATTCATGAAAATCGGTTAATATTTGCAGTAATAATAGAAATGTTCAAGTACATACGAAAGTATCGTCAGATACACTGCAGCGTGTCGAATCATCCGGAACGAATTACCCTTTCATTGTTAAGAGATTCAGACCGGATACTAAAACTAAAATTTGAAAGCATGGCTTGATTCAATATTCATTACCAGAATAAGTTTATTCATATAATTGGAAGAAAGTGAAAAAATATTCCGGTAAATCAGTTCATATTTGCAGTAATAATGGAAATGTTAAAGTGCATGTAAAAGTGTAGCTGTGCCGAAAAGTTGGGACCTACTCCCTAAATCTGAATTAGAAGTAATAAATTTAAAAAACTACTAATTAAGAAGTCTTAGTAGTTCAAATAATAAGC
>CAKNWU010206378.1:0-13209 GCA_932072015.1 Andricus quercustozae | reverse complement strand
CCTAAAAATCTGTACAATATTTTTAAATTCCTCAAAACGTTTAACAGCTTTGAGTATTGCTTGAAGTAATTAAAATTCTTGAAAATTCTATGAATTCTGTGCAACCCTTCAAATCTCTCTAAAATATTTCAACTCTTTTGAACTCTTTCAACCAAATTTTTCGGCTTATAGGACCAGTCCGGAAGACTTTTACCGGGTCAGTTGGTGAATCCCAGTCCATTTGTGAACGCTAATTTTGAGGAATAAATAAGAATATGCCCATTTTTTAACCTGAAGATATTTAAGGGAAAGAAATTATAAGAGTTAATAAAATTTATTAAAAAATTAATTGAATAAAAAATTCATAAATTCAGAAGAGTTCGAATGTTTCGAATGTTTTCATTTGGTAGTTAAGTATTCAATATTTAAATTGAATTTTTTTCATGTATGAATGTTTTAATTTATTAATTTTTGTGATTTGGAAAAAATTTAAGTTACCGGAAAATGACCAGAAACTTGTTTTTTTTTTAACGGTCGCCATGAAACATTTATATTGAGAATTTGACCGCTAGTAAGAAACTTAACGCGTGCATAGCTCACGAATCATGTTTGCTAGTTTAAAATAGTATTAAATATGTAAAATGACACATATATTATTATAGCAATTTGTCAATTTAATTAGTCATAGTAGTCTATATGTACAACATTTTCTAAACCCCCCCCCCCCCTTCCAACAAGGATAGTTTTCTGGATCCGCGCCTCTGTTTATGAAATAAATAAACGTATTTATTTATTATGATTTTCTTGAATATTTATATATTTTTTCTTATTTATAATACCAGGGAAATCAAAATGGTGCCATGTCCGAAAAATGTTCGAGAAGGTTCCCAGAAGTAGGTAAATAT
Source organism: Andricus quercustozae (assembly GCA_932072015.1). NCBI lineage: Eukaryota > Metazoa > Arthropoda > Insecta > Hymenoptera > Cynipidae > Andricus > Andricus quercustozae. The sequence continues at coordinate 12,325 of CAKNWU010206378.1, read as the reverse complement.
CCTCGTATCATGGAAGGTTCGAGGAATGTTCGTGAGACATTCAATTAATGAAATTAATATAATATGAAAATTTTTACGAACATTCCCCGAACCTTTCTTGGGAACCTTTCTTGATACGCGGACATTTAACCACCTCCGGGAACCTTCCTGGAACATGTTTTGGAAATTTCCGAACCTTCCATTGAAATGTTCAGGGAAACTTTTGTGTTATCCGGGTACGCATGTTGTGCCATATATTTTTCCACACAGTGTTAATTAAACTGATCTTTCCCCTACATAAAGAAAAAAGAATTTACTTAATTTTTTGTGAATTGTTCCACTAAAAAGGTTATTTTTCTCTTCTGTATAATTAGGTATTCCCCGCTTCAGTTGTGAACATAATGTCCTTTGGGGGTAAATTAATATAGATGTCATAAGGAGTATTATAAGAAACATAGGGGTCAAAACTGTAATACGTTTTGTTTATATACATTGTATCTATATCCTAATTAATCATTAGTTTTGTAATTGGTAAAATATACACAGATAAAGAATCCTTGGCAGTTTCATGAAACATTTTATTGGCCTTTCCCACGCGCTAATAAAGTGATAAGAATATCGCGTGCAGGCATCGCAATAATGTCTTGATAAAATCAAAATGGCATTGTAACATTTCTGGCTTGGTATAATCGGATTATTTCTTTATTTCCCTGGTAAGTTCCTTCTGGAGTCTTCCTCTAATTCTCCCAAGGCGGAAAGATGATACAGAGTTGAAAAAATTATGTATAATTTTCATTCGTTTTATACAAAATAATGTATAAAACAAATAAAAATCATATATTATTTGTTTCACTACATATAATTTTTCCAACTGGGTCTTGTCTTCAATAAATTACTTAAAAATAACTGAAATCTTTAATTATCTACCAGAAGTTATAAAAACTATATTTGTAAATTTTTATATATAATCCCAAAGTTGTTTAATATTTTTAGTGTAACTTAAATGGGCGCTTTAAAAAATTAGAGACAGAAATACTCGGGAGATTTTCCTTGCGAAAAGCGCGTTTCCGATTTCCATGTTTTTCCATTAGTTGAGCCCGGTCAAGCTTCTCATTTAAGCGTAGCAAGAAAAAAACTAAGTTTAAAATGAAAAAGAGAGTAGAAGTTTTTTAATCTCTTCGGATGAGCGCACTAAGCAGCGATGTAGAAACGACTGGAATATCTTTATGTATAAATTAAAGAAGCGATATACCATAAGCGAGGTACATTGTATGGATACAAGAGCTTCCATATTGGTTAAGGAAGCAGTCTGAAATTTAAGTAAAAACAAAAATTTCCCTACATTATACAAAATAATAATACTTTATAAATCAGAGTTACTTTATAAATAAGGACCGGGAAATAACAGTGAATTTATGTTTCGACCGGATATTTTACCAATTTTTAGAAGAAAAATCTATCGAATCACTTGAAATAAATTTGTTTTCCCTCGATATAATGCAATTTAAAATAATGTCGACTTCAATTTGTTTTTGGCCGTGTCTATTTGTACCGAAAAAATTCGGCTATTTGTAAAGAAATTTCGGTAAAAATACAGTTCCTTTTCCAGGTTCCAATATTCGCGTTAATTTTATTTGTTAAACAATTTACAGATTATAACGTTAAAAATTAAGACTGTTTGAATTCGAAACTCTGAGTAGTTAAACAAATCTAAACGACCTATTGAAAATATGTAAGCTATTTTCAATATTAAAATAACTTTATATAATAAATTCATAATTAGACGCTTTTATTTATTCTCAAATTCAATTTGAAATTTTGAAATTAAAATTTGTTTAAAAATATTTAACAATATTTGACTTTTCATTTAAAATGGGCAATTATTAATCAAAAAGTAAAAATTAAACAATTCGAAATTAAATTGTTTGAAATAGAAAGCTTTAAATCGTGTCAGTGAATATGTCATTGAAAGTGTTGACTTTCGATTGATAAAAAGCAATTGAACAATGATTAATTTCGAACAAACGTAATAACGATAAAAAAATATTAGGATATTTGAAAACTTTGAACAAAAAATTTACAATTACTTTAATAATATTCTGAAGGTTTTCAATAATATACAAAAAATTTATTTAGATTCCTGGAAAAATTCTAATGGATTTTTCATTTTGAAAAATTTATTTTAGGAGAATATTTAATATAATTTCAAAACATTTCAAAAGATTTCCATAAATGTCAAAAAAGAATCTAGAAGATTTTAAAGCAATTTTTTCAATTTTGCAGGATTTTAAGACTATCTTAAATAATTTTGTATTTAAAAAACTAACTTTATTAGAATATTTATAGATATTTTTAAAGAAATGTCAATGTGTAAAGGACGATTAAACAATTATTAATTTGGAATGACTTAAAATAAAAATAATTTAAATTCTAATTTAAGAAACATTCGGATAAGCAAATTTATACCGTTTAATTTTTAATGTTTATAACTTAAAAATATTTAAAAGGATAGAATCTTGAAAATTTATAAATTTATTTATTCATTCTTCAATTTAGATATCATGTACATATATTCAATAAGGTGGATTTATATTTTTCAATTAGAAATCTTTGAACTGTTCAATTGATAAAAGTTAAGAATGTCAAAATACGCAGTTTAACAGCATTTACATTAAAAAATTTCAATTGAAAAGTGTTAAAAGCTTCCATTTTGTATGTGTAAATTATTGAGCGTTTGAATAGAAAATTTACGAAACAAAAATTTTTTAGGCTTCAATGTTAAAACTTCAAAATTCAAAAGAGTTTCATTTTGAGTGCTTTAATATGTACTTAAATTTTTGTCCTTGATTAATGCGGATACCCTGTAAATTAAACAATTGATTTTTCATTGTTTCGTTAATATTTGGTAAATTAAAAATTTCCGGAATAAATAAATAAATCTCTATTCGACTTTTTGAAAATAAAATGATGTAAAAATATTAAAATAGTCGTGTAAAGCATTTTTTATGACCATAATGTAATTAAAAAATGCAAGCGGCTGGGATGCCTGAAAAAGCTACAAAGTGTCAGTTAATCGTAAAATTCTAATTATCTTTGCAGTACATAATTTATTTAAAAAATAAAATACTGGCTTACGAGGGGACCTCTTTTCCATTTTTTAATTAGTTAAAAGTGTGGCCTGTTTTGTTGGTACCTAACAGATTCGCATTGCGCTTAATTTACATGCTTGGTTGAATCTAAAATGTCGAGTTACGAGTTTCGAATGGCAAATTGCTTTCTAGAGACTGGAAACAGGGAAGTCACTATCTTTCAATCAATCGCGAAATAATAGCGAGCTTGACGTAATTTCAAACTTGTAATTAACGATACTTTTAGCGACATTTGTTATGAATATACTCTTCACTTCATTATTTGCACTTGGGATTCTACCTAATTAAAATGAGTTTCTTTTTACATTTTTCAATAAAGCTTTATTAAAAAAGCGAGTGCAGCCACTTAACTATCTAATGCTACTCAAGTATCCCATATTAATATTAGTCAAATTGTATTGCAACTTAAATTATTTCAATTTAAGTTGCAGAAGAAGACCAATCTAAGTTGAATTAAATATTCATGGTTTCTTTTGTCGCGGAATTCTTTAGAAATCTTCTAGTTCGTGAGGAAATAACAACTCATGGTAAGCGTGATAGATATATATTTTTTAGTTTATCTTAAATCCAGCAAAATTTATTATATCAATTTTGCTGAAACCCGAGAAAATTTTGTTCAATTTAATGTAAACCATTTTCATGTTTTAAGTTTGATGAACTCAATTAATTTTGTTGAATAAAATAAAATATATAAAACTATCATAAACTTCAGCGATAACAAAAAGTACTTATGATTGGAATTGTAGTTGTTTATATTTAAATAATTCGATTGGAATTTGTTCAATTTTAGAAACTTAAAATAATGTTTTGTTTCATTTCTGAGAATTGATAATTTTCTATATTTAATATCAAAAACCTAAAAGTTGAAATTTTTTTCTGAAGCTTCCATTTTTAAATTGTTTATTCATATGCTTTTTCAAGCCTCCAATTCAACATTTAGGTTTTAAGCGCATCAGATTCCAGTTTTGTCAATTTTTAATGATACGTTTTTAATTTTTGAATTGATAACTCTATACTTTGAAATTGTTCAATTTTGAATGCTGTGTTTATCTTCTACCTCAAATTTTGTATTTTTAATGACATCAAATTAAAAATTTATTGATTTGAAGGTGTTTAATTTGAAATATTACAATGTGAAGTTTCTCACTTTTGAACGCTTCATCCCAATTTTAAATTTGTAATTGTTTAATTTTAAACGTTTCTAAATTAAGAAATGATCCATTTTCAAAAGCTTTCTTTGAAATTGTTAATTTTCAAGTTTAAGGTGTAAAATTATTAACATTAAGCCTTGAAATGTGAAATTGTTCAATTTTGAACTCGATATGAAATAATTATACTTGAAAAACAAAATCCTCGTATGATGAGAATGTTGAAAGAGTTTTTTTATTTATGTTTTATTTTTTTATGTTTTTTAAATTGATCCTTCATGGGGAGAACACGTTTTCCAGTCGGGTAAACCGCCAGGTCCGGAATTTTAGACTTTGTCGCTTCAAATCGCTTGGGTGGCTGGATTAAAATCAGCCGTATGCGGTGTGGACTTCCATTGAAACCAACCACGATCGCTGAACCAGAAACGTGTTCAGTGGCGCATGATAAAATTTTCTTTATCAAGTACGACTTTTTTGAATTATCAATATAAATAGCATCGTTTTCATAAAACAACCAATAAATAATTATTGTACGTTTTATTTTATTGCATGAACAGGGTTTATAAAATATGGAAATTCCAGAAAGTCAGGGAATTTAAAACTGGTCAGGGAATGTCAGGGAAAACCTGACATTCCTGACTGTTTTGTTGAAAATTAATATGTTTTGGTTGAGGATTCAACTATTGTGTTTGAAAATTCATGTATTTTGTTAAAATTAATCTTTTTTGGTAGAAAATTAATAATCTTACTTGAAAATTTATCTTTTTGGTTGGAAATGTATTGCTTTGTTTGCAAATTAATTTTATTTATTGGAAATTAATTTTTGTAACTAAAAATTTAACTATTCCATTTTTCGTCAAAATTTTATCATATTTATTGAAATTTAATCTTCTTTTTTGAAAATTTAACTACGTATTTCGTTGAAAAATTTGGTTTGATTGAAAATTAATTTTTTACTGAAAATTTAACTATTCTATTTTAAGTTGAAAATTGATCTGTTTTAGGTAAAAATCCAACTATGTACTTTGTTGAAAATTTGTCTTTTTGATAGAAAATGAATCTTCATGGTTGAAATTTCACCTTCAGTGGTAAAACATGCATTTCATTTGTTGAAAATTTATTATTTTTCTAACTGAAAATTTTACTATTCTATTTTTAATTGAAATATTATTTTTTACATTCTCATCAGAGAATGTATTAGATTTATGTAAAATTTGACCCGCCCGGTTTTTGTCATATCACCATGTTTTGAGACCTTCTGAACCCGAAAAACAGGGTTTTCGCGAATGTTTGGATTGACCTTTGGTATACTCTTCTAGTATCCTAAACTGAAGGTCAAGTTCGTTAGCCAGCAATTTTGGATGAAAATTCAAAAAGTTAAAGCATTACCAGACTTATGGCTTTTACAAAATAAAAAAAAAATTAAAACTTTAAGCCAAACAACGCACGATATGAAAAAAAGTTAGAAGATGAAAAACGTTCCTTTCTGAACACCCTACAAATTTATCATATCAAATTTTTGAATTTTTTCATTGAAAATGCGGTTTTTTAGTTGAAAATTAATTTTTTCAACCGAAAATGTATCTATTCCAGTTTTGCTTGAAAATTGATCTTTTTTAATTGAAAATTAACTTATTTGGTTAAAAAATCGTCTTTTCTTTCGGTTGAAAATTGAATTATTTTGGTATAAGATATATATTTTTGATTTAAAATTCAACATTTCGAATAATAGTTTTTAAGATTAAAAAAAAAAACGTTTGAATTTGAAAAATTTTGATAAAAAATTGGTTGAATTCATCAACTGTAAAAATATATAAAATAAATAATTTTTTCAATTGTACTGCTGTTCGTGTGTTAAAACTGGAAAAATAATTGATTTTACAAGACGATTGTGAATCTGTTCAAGTTAAACAATTTACAGATTTTAACGTTTAAATTGTAACTGTTTAAATTCGGATACCTTATCATTTAAACAAATATAAACGTCCGATTAAGACTTTATAAATTATTGTTAATTTTTAAATAATTTCAAATTTATAGATTTATTATTAAACGCGTTTACTCAATATTTGACTGTTCATAAAAAATGAGCAATTATAATTTGAAACTGATTTAAATATTCAGCAATACAAATTGTTCAATTGAATTGTATGAAATAGCTTTGAATCGTTAAAACTTCTCAGTGTTAAGTTTATACTTTGTATGTTGCAATTTTAATTGTTACATTTAAAAAAAATTTTAATTTGTAAGTCAATGTTTTGAATATTTATGTATAAATAACAATTTAACAATTATTAATTTGAATCTACTTAAAATTTAAAATTAAAATAGTTCAACTTAAAAGGCCCGATGTATTGAATTAGCAGAGGGATACTTTATATTTTTAAGATTTCCATCTAGTTAGAAAGAAGGAAATTTGGTTTTTCAATATTTTATGAATTGGTAGAAGGAATTTCGGTTATTTTTTTAAATAAATTTAAAGGGGTCATTTTTTTCGTTTTGACATTGTTATTGAGTTTAAGGGAAGATATTCAGATCAAAATCTTAAATTTATTTTTTTATTTTTATTTTATATCAGAAATCATAGCGTGAATGTATATTTTAAAACCAGAAATCTTTGACTTGTTCAATTTATAAAAGTTAAAAATATTGGACTTTAATGCGATTTAATTTGAAAAATTTCAATTGGTAGGTGTTAAAAGCTTCAATTAAATGCGTGTAAATTATTGAGCATTTTAATAAAAAATGAATAACTTAAAAAATGTTAAGCTTTAAATTTAAAAGTTTAAAAATCAAAAGAGTTGCATTTTGAGTGCTTGAATTTGCAGTTAGGTTTTGATTACTTCAAATGAAAACATTTTCAGTTTTAAAAGTTCGAATTATTTAATTTCAATTGCCGTCTAAAATAAAAAAATGATTTTTTAGTTTAATTGTTTCGACTCAAAATTGTTAAATTTCGAGTCTCAATTTTCGCAGTTTCGGGAACTGATAATTTGCCATTTTTATACTTTTTCGTCATAAACTTATCTGTTATTAAATATGAAGTGATTCAAATATAAAATTGTAATTAACCATTCGTTTCAAAGGTTTTTAAAGGAAGACATTTTAATTCAAACTTTTTTTTCGTCTTCATATTATATTTTCATTTCTGGAACATCTAAAAGCTTCATTTCAAAGTTAGAGATGTGAGCTCCTTTCATCTCCTCAAATGAATCTAATCTTGGAAGATGAAACTCAAAAGTGACAACTGCATTCAAATCTACTTTAACCGTGTCCATAAAGAGAAAAGTTTTAGCCTCAAAATCAGCATTTGACTTTTAAAGTTTATAATTAAATAAGTTTTTTTTCTTTGAATTTTTCTAGAGAAATTTTTATTACTTGGATAAATGGGTAATACAAATTGACAGCTTTTATATTGCTGTTTCCAAACACAGCGAGCAGATTCCGTTTTAAATATGATCTGTACAGTCTAGATATTCTTTCAGTGTTGCTCCTTTTGTAAAAGCGTACTTGACTCTTTCATCTGCTGCTCTTAGAATATTTCATTTGCCTTTGAAAAATTTATGTGTACTACTCGAGAAGTCGTGGATTATATTTTTGGTATTTTCTCTCTTTTGTAAACACTCTTGTGACAGGTTCTTAATTTTCAGAGGGATGGAAACAAGGCGTGAAAGGCTCGCTCTTTATTTTTATTCTCGGTGTATGTAAATTATATACCATTCGGGGTCTGTGAATCTAGGTTTGAATTTTATTTTTAAGTTTAGAAAATTCTTATCAATGATTTTATTGCTGACGTTACAAGAAATATTAATAAAACTAAAAAGTAGGCAAAGAATATTATAACAGAGTAAATTTATTTTGTGATGTAAATTTCAATATTTTAAGACCGGGGAAAAAGAATGAACTTTCAATCCAAAATTTTTCGTAGAAAATATAGTTAATTTTTCACTGCACTCTTTTAAATTTCGAGCTACACACTTTAAATCCCGACTACACAAAGTATGTCGGACTACGCAACATTTTAGGCTCGGAATGTTTGCTGTAGTTGTAGAAATGAAATTTTGGAAATCAAAATTATATTATATTAGGACCCTTTAATGTAGTATAATTAGTTTAGAATTGATTTTTATATGGCTTGGGTTTACATTTTAGAAAACTACTTATATATTAAAATGTTAACTATATACATTAAACATTTTTTTGAACATCTAAGAGCTTTCAGATATTAAAATGACATTAGAAACAAAATTAACGTCTGAGTAAACAAAAACAGAATTATTTTTTTCTAGCTTACTTAGAAGAATAGCTTGAACAACTCATGATTTTGTACTGAAAAGAATATTCTGAAAAAAATTGATGAAAATAATGAATCAAAATCTATCTATTGATAAAAATAAATTTAATAAAATTCAAACATGAGCATTTTTTAATTTTAGTTTAACTATTTTCCAAACTTTGACCTTCTTGAATTTGTTTCTGATCGATTTTTATCAGCAGAAAGTACTGAAGTATTCAACAGGTTTTTTAAAGCGCGCTAAAAAAAATTTCCTACGCAAAAATGACTACAAAACTGGCTAAAGAAAAGGCGCTACTCTTAGAGTACACTTTCCTTCAATATTCAGTAGATACCCATATGATATCAAAAGTTTTTGATAATAAATGAAATCCCCTTTTAATCCGATTTTTCGGAAAAATTCCTCTTTTTTAGCTACAATTGAACTACTGAACCGCTGTCATCCCTGCAGTATAGAAATGGAGTCCTCACAATCGAGAGTACAAGGGCGACCCAACTAAATTAAGGTTTGGCTCGAAAAGTTTGACATTGTTTTACGCTAATTAAATCAAAGCATTCAGATACATTTGACCCCGTTGACATTCCCAAACTTTATCTGGATAACCATTAATTAGAAGCGGAAGTAACAATGCGAGAGAGGATGGTCGGTCGAATGTCGAGAATGAATTGGATAACGAGCAACTGAGAGGATTTGAAGAACCAGTAACAGATAGTAACATTATTACTAATGAGACTGCGACTGAAAATTAGACTATCGTATCATGTGCTCTACATTTTGTAAACTTATCATAATGACTTAGGTATACTTTACGTTTAAAAATCTCAGCATGGAAAATTTTAATTTGGATTTTAAACACAAAGGTAGAGAAATCCCTTTATAGTTACATTCTAATTGGTTTCATTTAGAATAACCTCGTTTTCTGAATAATGAAACGAAAACAATTTGTGCAAAATATATATTAAAATTTGTTGTTTATGCTAGTCGTCCCGAAATTCGGGACTAATCTATCCCCTTTTTCAACTCCACCAATTTTTCAGGATGACTAGGCGCAGATATTTTTAACGCTAAATTTACAAATATTAAAATCGATGGGTACGTATATGGAACAGTGTAGTTCCTGTAATGGCCAGTTTTGTGGATTTTCATATTTAAATGTTTAATCTTGAAACCTTTTTATTAAAACTGTTGACCATTTCACTATCAATTCAAATCCGAGTTACAATCTTAAAATGCTTCTGATTTTAAATGACATTTAAAAGCTTCACTGAGAAAAATGGATTATACAGTTTATGATCTAGGATGTTAAAATATGGGACAGCGATTTAAACTTGTTAAATATCTAGACGGTAAGCCGTAAAATCTGGATGTTAATTTTTAGAATCCTGGATTATAAAAATTAACATCTAGATAGTATTACGTAAAATTCCGTAATGCTAAACACAATTGAAAATCATTTTATTTTGAAGAATTTACATTTTTAGTAGTTGCTTTAGTTTTTTAAACCCTCAAATTGCAAAATTTTTACCTATCAAGGTTTTAAGTTAAACAATTATTTTCTTTCAGGTTTTGAAAATTTCAGATTGTACAATTTGAACCCCTATAGTTTTAAATTGCTCAATTGTTAAGGCTGCTGGAAAAGGGGCTATTTGTAAAAAATTTGCCCAACATCTATTTCTTTCCATTTCTGTAGCTGAAACTATTTCGAAACTGAAATTTTTTGCCGCGGACAGAACCAAAACATGTTCCAAAATACTTTGTATCCAATCATTTTTTAGGGAAATTTTATATATTTCCAGGGTCGCTACAGGTCAGGGAATTTAAAACTGGTGAGGGAATGTCAAGGAATGTCGGGGAAAACTTGACAGAGTTTGGAAATTTTCGATAAACAGAAGTTGAAGTTAATTTTATTATTTTGTTGAAAATTCAACAATTTTGTTAATTCTTTTTGGTTGAAAATTCGTCTTTTTAGGTTGATAATTCATCTATTGTTGCGGATTCAACTATTTTCTTGAAAATTCGTCTTTTTTGGTTGAACTAATATGTTTATGGTTGGAAATTAAAATCTTTTTAGTTGAAATATCAACTACTATATTTTTCGTTTAGAATTCATCTATTTTGGTTGAAAACTCAACTATTTAGTTGTAAGTGGAACTACTATATTAAAATTTCATTTTTGTTTAATTTTTCATTTACCATTTTAGTTGAAAAAGCTTTTTTTTCGTTCAGAACGTAACTATTTGGTTAACATTTTTTTTTAAATTAATTTTTTAAACGAAACTTTAACTATTCCAGCTTTGGTTAAAATGAATCTGCTTCGTTGAAAATATTTGGTTAAAAATTAAATTTTTTGGTTAATGGTTCATTATTTTAGTTGAAAAGTATTTTCTCGAACTAAAATTTGAACTACTATCCCATTTTTGTGTGGAAAATTTACCTTTTTTCGGTACAAAATTAATCTTCTTTGTTGAAATTTCATCTGTTTGGTTTAGTTGAACTACTTCGTTTAAAATTTATTGTATTTGGTTGAAAATTCATTTTTTTTACTGAAAATTCAACTGTCATACTTTTGGGTAAAAATTAATTTCTTCATTTGAATATTCGTTTTTTTTGTTGAAAATATATTTTTCTAACTGAAAATGTAACTATTCTATTTTTGGTTGAAAATTTATCTTTCTTAGTGGAAAATTCGTGCAATATGCTGAAAATTCATTTTTTTTAGTATTAACTAATTTTTTCAAACTGAAAATGTAACTATTTCATTTTTGCATAGAAATGTATATTTTTTTCTTGAATTTTCATTTATTTTGTTTTACCTTTTCAACATTAAATCTACAAACATTAAAATCGACGGGCACGTATATGGAACAATTTACTTCCTGTAATTGCCAATTTTTTGGAATTTCAGACATAAATGTTTCAATCTTGAAGCCTCTTTATTAAAACTGTTGATCGTTTCACTATATAAAGTTAAATCCGAGTTCAAATCTTAAATGCTTCTGATTTTAAATGACATTTAAAAGCTTCACTGAGAAAAATGGATTATACCGTTTATGAGCTAAGATGTTACACTACGGGACAGCGATCTGAACTTGTTAAATATCTAGACATTAAGCCGTAAAATCTGGATGTTAATTTTTAGAATCTTGGATTATAAAACTTAAGAACTAGAAAGTATTACGTAAAATTCCATAATACTAAATACAATTTAAAATCATTTTATTTTGAAGACTTTACATTTTTAGTAGTTGCTTATACATATCTCTCACTCTTCAGAATATTTGTTTCTCCTTCCTTTCGAAGGTCCTCCCTGCAAAATTTCTTAATATTTTATGACATTTAATACATTTTTCAAAGAAAAATTTGAAAATTACCTGTCACGATGAGATCTAAAACTTTAGTGGATAACATTTTTATGTCAGATCATTATTTTTCGATATTCAAAAAACCTTCTTTAAGAATAAAGTAAAAAAGGCTCATAACTTAATTTCTATTAATTAGCGTCAATAATCCTTCTAGGAATTTTAACTGAGATACAGAAGAAACCCCTAAACCAAGTATCAAGTCAATATTCATAAGTGACCTTTTCAGAATTGTACCCTCATATTCAAGCGTTTAAAGTAAATTAAAAATTAGAATCAATTAGGATTAATTTTTTCGAGAACGGAAAATAACCCATTGCTTAAAACAATTATAACTAAAACTATTATCCCTAAATACGAGAATTTCAGAAAATGAAATGTTTAATTCGTTTTCA
>CAKNWU010206365.1:0-11387 GCA_932072015.1 Andricus quercustozae | reverse complement strand
AGAGTGGCAGGCAGGTTTCAGGAGGGGGAGAGGTTGCACGGATCAGACCTTTAACCTTATCGCAATGATTCAATATCGTCTGAGACTGAATGGAGGCAAACTTTTTGTACTCTATGTTTTCTTTAAATCAGCCTTTCCTTCAGGCAGTCATAATATCTTATGGAACAAATTAATCTTAAAGGGTGTGGGTCAAAATGTATTAGATTAGTAATAGAGTTTTACTCTAAAGCTGACACTGCGATCAAGGGAAATAAGGGCGTCTCCGGATCGGTAGATGTAACGAAAGGAGTCATGCAGGGGGAGGTTGTAAGTCCAACAATGTTTACATTTTTTATTTCTGATTGACAAGATTTTATGTATTCCAGAGGTATCAGAGAAGTATCAATAGACCATTTGTTGGAAATATTGCTCTTAGCTTACGCCGACGATTTGGCTTTCTTCGCGAACTCCCTGGTTGGAATGCGTAAGATTCTTGAAGGATTACTGTCGGATAAATAAGTTCGAATTCAACATAGAAAAAAACAAAAATAGTAATCTACAGAAAGGGTGGTCATGGCCATAAAAAATACCCACCTTTTATGTACAGAACCTCCGAGATCGATATTGTTAAAAGCTATATCTACCTGGGCACTTCACTTATCCAATATGCACTTTTTGTCAGGGCGAAAGATGAAGCTGTTCGTAAATTTAACCTCGCTGTAGCAGCATCGATTTCTCTGATTGACAGATTAAAACTTAACTCATGGAACTCTATTGTACGACTTTTCGATAGTCTTGTATCCAGCGTTTTAATGTATGGTGCGCACATATGGAGTCTCTGGTATTTAGATTTTATATAAAAAGTTCAAACCACTTTTTATAAGAGAATCCTGCATGTTCCACAAAACACTGCTGGATATGCTGTTAGATTAGAAATAGGTGCGTCCCAACTTGCAGTTAGAGTTTTTGGGTCAATTTTCAATTGGATTGAGAAATTCCTCAATATGTCCGACGGTCGATACCCGAAGAAATGTTATTTAAGATTAAGAGAACTGGATAGTTGAAAATATGATTTGTCAACCCTAGAGAAATACAACTGAGCCCGCCAGGTCAGAAGTATATTTAAAAAGATTGGGATAGAGGGCGATTGGGAATTTCTTTCTCTTGCCTCACTTCAAAAGAATAAATCAGCATGGATAAGAACTTATGATAAAATATTATATCTAGAAGATTACAGAGAGTCCAATCGTCCTCTGCTCTAATACTTTATCCTCAATTAACCTTGCGAGAAGGACCTCACAAATATCTAACACTATCGAGAACACCACTCGCTTTTATTAGAATTATAGCGCAATTAAGGTTAATAAATAAGTTCATAACTAGAATTATAATCAAAAATAAAACCTGCAGTTCGAATGTTGATGGCCATTGTATCTACTGTCATGAGAATAGTTTTAATACAAAACCTGTGTACCACCTTTTAGTAGAATGTCGATTTTCTACAACTGTACGGTTTTCATGCATAAGTGAAAGTACGGGTATGTGTGAGATAAGGACCTTTAATTTTAGTTTTTTGTTTTTATTTATTAGAATAGCAGTTAGGTTTAGAATTGAACTATAAGCTATTGGTATGGATCGAATGATTCTCAAACAAATAAAGCACTACTACTACTATAGTAAACATACAAGGTATGTTTGTATAATCTGGAAATATCCAGATCTAATAGCATGGAAAAATCAAAATTGCCAGGTTTATCATGTTTGGGTCGTTTAAGTTCGAGCTTCTCAACTCAAAAAAGATTTTAATTTTCTACCAACAATTTTCTTCCATCTGTAGCACTTTTGTGGCCCCACGTTGGGCGCCAAATTTTATAACGACTTTACCAGTGTTATGGGACATAAGCTGGGAGCATCGCTACAAAACGGCAGCGGCAACGTGTGAACAGAAGAAAGCTGAATGTTATAGTTACCTGTCAGGCGCCAGACACCTCCTGGGGGTCACTGTAAAATGTTGAACAGGATTTAAATTACGAATCTCTTATAAACAAGTCCCTAGCTCAGGGATGAGGATTGTGTGGGGGCGAGAAAAGCACTCCAGTTCTATAGTTTGTAAAATATATAAAGACTATCAGTTTGATTAAAATTTAAGGATAATATTATTATACAAGGTTGAATGTGTGAATTGTAAAGAAAAGGGGTTTAAACCCAAACCATGATCAACATTTCTTAGATCTTCGACTTGTTCCATTTAAATTATAACACACGAAAAATTTTTGCTTAACCTACACTAAATTCTTAATACAAAATGCTTAAGCTTATTGTGCTTCCACAATCATCATGGCGTCAGTAGGAAAATTTAGACCCATTTTTGCTATGATTATTCGTGACACATATTTCTCATACCCATACTGAAATTACTATCAACATTATAAATCTCTAGAACACAAAATAAAGGAAATCTGGAGAAAAGTAATAGTGACTGGTAACGCCTACTTCAATCCTGGAATCACAGAGTCCTTTCTTATAACGCCAGTCCGGTAGAAAAGAAGGGACTCCTCTAATTAGATACTTGCGGCTATTCAATCTTTTCCTCCAATCTCTTAACTTGACAATGGCCGACAAGAAACTGATTTCTCTGCGTCCTCTGCACTCATCAATTCCTGCTGGCTCGCGCCACAATTCTCGCTCCAGTCGGTGCTGTCCTCCCAAGCTGGATTTCTGGGACTTTGGTCGAGGGAATTCGGTCGACCGTTCCGGTATGTGAAACGCCGGCCGGTGCAAGATGGCGGCATCCCTGCGTTGAAAAGTGTCGAGCATGGCATGGCCTGGTAGTGATTCTAATAATCCTTGAGACTTCGATTATTATGTAGTCGATTGCTCGACATCCCAATGGGCCGCGTGATAATGAAGTGATCGTGGATGTGCGAGACTGACATAAAACTTGGTGGTAGTGTTGAGCATGGGTGCTTGGCATAGTGTGTGTTGATGTTGTTTCCTCACAGGATTTTCCCATTTAAAATCACCCTCCGATTCTCGAGACTGTTTTAGGGCGTCAAGTCCTTCTTATTTTAAAACTCCAGGTACCTAATCTAGCCTAATTAATAGTGACAGATTACATAAAATTTAGTCGAAAAATTCTAACCTTAATACCTCGTTTTCTATCTGTTCTCCTGAAAATAAAACTAAGAAAATAAAGTTCGCTCGCATTCATCACACCTTAGTTTATAATAGGATCTTATCTGTAAATTTATATTCTAATTTGAGCTTGTGCCGGCCATGGAAATAATCAAGGTCTAATGTTTCATTCTTTTAATTCTGAAAAGCTAGGGAAGGATCCATAACGGGTGGTTAGCCACCACGTTACAATACTTATTTAATATGTGTTCGGTTTATTGGAAGAGCTTGATCAAATAACACTACTGAAAGACAATTGAATTAAAGTATTTGTTAAAAGAACTGTTGTTTTTTGGATAACTACTTTCATTGAAAATTGTATGATCAATGAAATAACATTTACATTAAAAAATGTTGAGGATATGAAAGGAAGATTAATACTAGAGATGGTAATATGTATACGTATAGTGGAAAATTCTCTTTTATGGCTAAAAATGCATATATTTCTTTCCACCACAGGAAAGGGAGAAGCAACTCATTTTGAAAACATTTTACTGTAATTATATCATACGTAAAAATAAAAATGATGAATATACCATAGATGAGTATGAATCCAGCCAAGACAAAAAAGCATCAAATAAGTGCTGAAGCAAGTTTTGTTTTGCCGATTTGGAGGAGTTAGGTGAATATTATAAGAATGTGAATGTTGATTACATTACAACAAAAACTACGTTTTTT
The DNA here is from genome assembly GCA_932072015.1 of Andricus quercustozae. Classification (NCBI taxonomy): domain Eukaryota; kingdom Metazoa; phylum Arthropoda; class Insecta; order Hymenoptera; family Cynipidae; genus Andricus; species Andricus quercustozae. The sequence continues at coordinate 7,556 of CAKNWU010206365.1, read as the reverse complement.
TCAAACTACCATTTATGACATCATCTTAATGGTTTGAGTATAACGGTGAGTCCAGAATAGGCAAATCAGAGCCGACGTAAACATTGGCGTATGTCGTACGTCGTACCTGGATGCGTGCGCATGGTATTACCAACTGTCTTGCATTTTTGTGAAGTTCATGTTTTGATAAATATAAATTTATTATTTTTACTAAAATTGTGATATCCTTAATAGTTTATATTTACATAATCTTACTTTGATATAAAACTCATAACCGGCAGCCATTTTCTTCATTTTGAATAACGAGAACAGTGGAACGTGAACGACGTATAAATTCAAGGCAATTGGCAATACGATGCGCGCGCATTCAGGAAATATCCCTGGTAGGAATTATTCCTTTAACGCTTTAGCTAAGCTTGCTTAATTAATTCTGTCTTATTTTTAATAATTATCAAGCTCTTCTGCTTGGCTAAATCATCCCTAACTCGCATTATGGACTTCATATCACATTTTTACTATTGTTTGATATGTTATAATATGTGCCTTTAAAAACTAATTATAATCTGGAGTGCCGAAATGCCTGAAATTAATACCTAGGTGATAATTTTGTAACGTCTCCTTATTTTTTTGTGCCTTTTGTCGTGTTTTCGATTCCTTCTCCCTTACTTTTTTGTGTACCGAAAATGCCGATAAGTAATAATTTTTATTGATTTTCTCGACCCATTTCCCCTTATTTTTGTGAACCGAACATACTGATAATTAGTAATATTTTATTGATGTACTCGATCCCTTTCCACTAACTTTGTGTACCGGCATTCTGATAGTGAATAATTTTTTATTGATGTTCGCGACCCTTTTCTTCTAATTTTTTTTGTACTGAAAATGCTGATAGTTAGTCATTTTTTATTGATTTTCCCGACCCCTCTCATTTTATGATGTCAGCCCCTACCGTCCATATAATATTTTAAATTATAAAATTCTTTACAATGCTGCCTCTCCCCCTTATCGCTCCATATTAATTATTTATCTTGACCCTTTTGAAATATACTTTATTATGTCGCCCCCTTATCGCCCCATATAACTTATAATATATTTTATAATATCGTCCCCTTATCGTTTCATATAACTTGTTTATCTCTGCCCTTTTACCCTAAAATTATAATACATTTCATAATGTTATTGGTGTGCATCTAAGTTCCCGCTGTTTTGTGTATAAAAATTCAGATTTATTGTAAAAAAAATACTTAGAAATTATTATTGAAAGTATTGTCCATCGTTAGCTACAACTTTTTCCCATCTTTCTCGTAGAGCTCGAATACCGTGACGGTAAAAGTCTTTATCTTTTGAAGCTATCCACTAATCAAGCCAGTTTTGGATGTATTCATATGAGCGGAACTGCTGAGCAACCAGACCATGTGCCATCGACTGGAACAAGTGATAATCGGACGGTGCAATATCTGGAGAATACGGCGGGTTGGGTAGGACTTCCCATTTGAGCGTTTTCAGGTAGGTTTTGACGGGTTTGGCAACGTGAGGCCGCGGGTTGTCATGCAGTAGTATCACTTTTTCGTGCCTCTGCTCGTATTGTGGCCGTTTTTCGCGCAGGGCTCGGCTCAATCGCATCAATTGAAGTTGATACCGTTCCCCAGTGATGGTTTCGATCGGTTTTAGCAGCTCATAATAAATAACACCGCCACCGACCTGGACCCACCAAACACACAGCATAACCTTCGCAGCGTGAATATTCGGCCGAGGCGACGACGTAGAAGCATGACCGGGCAGTCCCCATGGATTTCTTTTCTTTGGTTTGCTGTAGTGAATCCATTTTTCATCACTTGTCACGATGCGATGAAAAAAACGCTTCCTTTTTTGCCGCTGAAGCAGTTGTTCACAGGCGAAAAAACGACGGTCAGCGTCCCTTGGCTTCAACTCATAAGGAACCCAAGTTCCTTGTTTTTTAATCATTCCCAAAGCATGCAATTGTTTGGAAATGGCTTGGCGGGTAACTCCTAATGCTGAAGCAAGCTCTTCTTGCATTTGGCACGGATCCTCATCGAGCAATCCCTCTAATTCAGCGTCTTCGAAGATTTTTGGCGTTCCTTCACTCGGACGGTCATCAACATCGAAATCAACAGCTTTGAACCGACGCATTCATTTTTGTGTACCTTTTAGAACCCCTTTTGTACTTATTTTGAAACCCAATTATATCTACTTTCGAGAACCCCTTCGTCCGTCATAATACTATATGTGCGTTTGTACAGGCTTTATAATTCTGGATTGTGAATCTCTTTTATTGTTTTTCGAGTGAGACCCCATTATTTTTGTTATCGAGACCCCTCTGCCTATATTTAAAGAGATTAAGAGTTTGTTTATTGTTTTCATTTACCACTCATGTTGTGTATTTTTTCAAGTTATCTGAAATTTTGAATAAAATTGTTAATAATGTCTCGATTACGCCTGTTAAAATCTCCTATTATATGTAAGAGCTATACATTTTTTTTCTCTGAGAACCAACTGTTTTTTTTTTTAAATTGTCGTTAAATAAATCCATTTGAAGGAACAAGGATTTCTGTTTAACCTGGGTTAACCAGGATTATCATAGAGTGTGCCACCAATGGATACGCTGCTTTTTCTTGTTATTGTAATCACGTTTCTCTGTTGAATCTTGAATTATCCTTAATCAAGTTAAATATACTATTAGAACGTGTGTGGAAAAACGGGAAAGAATAGAGGATGAAGAGAAGGAGGATACCACAATATTACAGTTAAGTCAGGTAGGTACTAAAAATATTAGATTCAATGATTATATGCTCTAAATCGTCTGCGAGAGGTTTCAAAAGCCCTGTGAGCCTCCTACACTTTTTTCTTAAAAACTGTGTGAACATGTGGCATTTGGATGCAAAAATAAAGGAGCACGTTGTCTTCCAAATAACAAGAAACTAAGGAAACTGTAGGTAATACCTTGTTCCTGCGTACTAGGCGTATCTCTACTCTCGGTGCTGCACTCTGCGCTGAGCTTGATAAATCGCCATCCCCACATAATATTGACTTTATGTGAGTCTTAAATCAACATTTAGTAAAAAAACCTAGTTTACTAATAATAATAATAATGCTTAGTAAAGTATTAATGATATTAAAATCTGCTTTTATATAACAACTGCAAATAATTATTTTTTCTTAGAACCAATATTTAATTGTGGTTAAATAAATCCAGTTAAACAGATAAGGATTTCTGGTTAAAAGAATCATGAACATACTGCTGAGTAAACTATGTTAACTTAGTAAACGAAAACTTAGTTTCATTAACAAGGGTGTTGTGCTAATGAAGATTTTGATAAAGTGCACCACTATCGGCTACGCTGCTTTTCTTATAGTTGTAACCATGTTTCTTCTGTTGAATCTTAAATTATTCTAAATTAAATCAAGTAAACACTCAAAACGTGGAAGAAGGTGAAGGAATGGCGGAGGAGGAGGTTAGAGGAGAAGGTGGGTATGATAATGATGTAGTTAAGTCAATTAGGTTCTGAAAATATTAGATTAAATGATTACGTACACTTAATCTTATGTTGGATGTTTTATAAGCTGGTTTCCTAAGAACTGTAATGAATTCAGGTGAGGGCAATAAAGAAATATATATCAATTTTGAAAATGAGAATTTTTCAACCTATTTCATCATAATAAGCGTAAGAGAGAATTGTGGTTTCCAGGCTTAGCTTATTTTCCGCCAGGTTTAAAAATATTATGCTTTTGATGAATTGCTTTCCTATACTTATTGTTAAGTTTAATCTTGCTTCGCAGAGACCTCTCGCGTCACAATTTTGAAAGAAAATTAAGAATATACAGTTTTTTACGCTCGCATTTCCGACATCATCCCACGTTGAGTCTGTTACTCAACTATTCCCTCTTCATTTTAAAAAGAGCGTGAAAAAGAGCGTTGCCTGAAATGTTTAGAAACAATAGCTACTAATAAAGTCTACTTACCATCAATTTTCCGATTGGTATTTTTTTGTTTTTCAGTACAAAACAATTATTTTGATTTTTCTTATAATAACTTTCTTCTACCGAAAAACAAACAAATATCAAACGGAAAATGTATGGCAGGCGGAGTATATTAGCATATATTATTCCTAAAAATTGTAGGCAAAAAAAGTTGGGGTTTTTGAGAGAGAGGTTTCTTCTTTTTAGTTTTTAATCCAAGATAACTTTACCAGTTTTTACTCTTTTTTTTGCTTTTGAAAGAGTGCAAGAAACTAGATAAACTTAAATAAGTGAAATCTTTATACCTGATTTATCGCATAATCCGCCTCTTGTGCTATAGTTTCTTCATAAACATTGTTCGCGAAAATTAGTTTATCAGCCATCTTAGAAAATTCTGTTCTCAGCATTTCAGAAACACGCACCATGTATTGAAATGCATTTCATCGACTTTGGCATCTTTTCTCCTTGTCTTCTGACATTTTGGATCCGATGTTCTTAATATTTTCACCCTGATTTAATAATCAAGTTTGTGTTTTCGGAGGGATGTTGTTACGATGAGAGGGGTAAACATAATAACCTTTATAAAAACCTGGCAAATACGGCAAACAGCTGACTACGTAAGCCCGCGATGGCCATCATCATTTCAAACTGAGCGCGCTTTTTAAACTTATCTTAACTTGAAAGTATTAACATCATTATAAAATTGATTAAAATTCATTAGAAAATTAAAGATGTATTAAAGTATCCAAAAATCAAGTACTCAAAATTAGGAAAATTCGATTAAACATGGATTTCTGCAAGTACTTCAACAAATTTCTAAACAATAATTCTAAATGTTATGCAATTCGAATTACAAATTGCAGTTATAAAAAATAAATAGTATTTCATGCGCTATTTGAAATCAAAATTCAAAAAAATAATTTTACCAACAATGTCATTAAAAAAAACTCATTTAAAATTCAAAATCGAAATTTTCAAAATATTATTTAAATAAAAAATAAACATTTTTGATTAATTGGAACTGTCCAGAGTTCAAAATATTTTTTCTAACCAATTAACTCAGATTGACTTCGTCGTTTTCCTGCCTCGAAATTTTGTTTTTGTCGAAGTTAATTTTCCAGGTAAACAAAAGTAAGAAATAAATTTTCTTTTCAATTTGGAAAAAATCTTATAAATAAATAAATAAATAAATATATATATATATATTTATATATTAGAAAAAGTTACAAAAAGTATTTGGAAATTTTTCAGATTTTGTTCCATGAAAAGGCGGACTAACAATTTTTATTACTTTCTACATATGATACAATTCGGAATAATCGAATTTTGATCCATAAACAATATCTAGGATCTAATCAGATCATTATTATGGAATTATTTCTTTTGTCTATAGGATAGACGCACGCATGCGTCGCAGACAGGCTGACATACGCATTCATACTTGAAGTACGTCGTCATGGCGATATGAGACGCATTACGCACGCACTCTACCTACCCATCACAGCATTTCGACAGGTGATGGACGAGTACTGTGCGTCGCACGATTGTTATCTGGGAAGAGTCCGTGTAGTGACCGACCATCGACCCTAACAGTAATAAACAGGTGCCGCTCATCAAGTACTGTATTGAATTCATCAAACAAACACGAAACAACCTTAACATCGAAAGGGGGGAGTGATCGGACCCAAGAGTCACACACCCCTGTTCATTTTCCAAGATAGGTCCCGAATATCCGCTACAGTTCGTAGAAATTTGACGGGGTTGGCCACAGCTGTGGCAGAAAAACTTTTTAGGTTTGGAGCACGCACGAAAAAGATGTCCTAGCTTATTGCAATTCCAACAGCAGCCGCGCTCCCCTCTTCAAGTGTCACCATCGGTAATGCACACTAAGGGGGCTGGCGCTTGTGGATTCGCACTTCTCGAATTTTGGGCCCCCGCCGCAGTCGACAAATTCGACGCTTCAACAGCGTGGGTACCCACTGGAGGATAACAAATGTTAGCGGGCATCATTTGTGCTTGAGGAAAGCCGGGGTAAAGGCCGTAATTCAGGTAAGGCGGATAAGCGCCAAAAGTAGTAGGTATAAAAAACACATGTGGTACTGTGGATGTATGTACATTTGGTGGATCTAGTAAAGCACATGCGTTATTTGAGATCTTGTTTGGATTAAGGTTATTCGGTAGGTTAGTTACTCCGTTTTCGCTTTTGCTATCATTGGATTTTTCTCAGCTTCTACCGCCTCGCTTTTTATTATTGTTTTTATTAGTTCCGCTCGCTCCGTTGTTCGGTTCGTCCGAGTTGCTGGCTCATTTTCGGTGGCAGACACTCCTTCTGTCTTTCCGGTAATATTAGGGTAGGCAAATTTGGGTAAAACACTATCTTGTGTAGTTGGAGGGGCCAAATACGCTTTACATATCATCTTGGACGCCTCGAACCTTTCAACAGCACCTTCCAATTACTCAAAAGAATAATACGCCGTTTTAGGAAGGGCTTCTAAGTATTTCGGATGCAAATTATTTACTGCCATCTGCAATTGTTCCCTTTCCGACTCGCATCTGAAAATGTATCCCTCCATACCTACGCCAGAATGCGATGGTAAATTGCCGCCATGTCTCCCACTTTTCCCGGTGGAACGTATACCAATGTTGAGCGGGTAGTTTAAATAAAAACGGGAGCGCTCTAAACAAATCCCTACTTTTCTGACCTATACCTGTCGGCAATCCGCTTACTGTGTATGGAGAGGACATCTGGATTCCTGTTCGGTCTTCCAGATGTCTGTAGGGAATATTATCGGTGCAAAAAGGATCATCGTTAGGCACAAAAGAATCCAAAAATGGATTAGAATTTGGCAAAGTGGCCGTGACATAACTCGCATTCGAATGAGTTTCACTCTCTCGACGTCTTGAAAAGTTTGGGAAATTCACCGAAGGCAAGTCCTTTCCAAGGCCACTTGTTGATGCGCGATCAGCTGTGAACGGAGTCATCCTCATTCCAGTTGACTGGATTACTGCTGGTAAGAATGTAGGGATCATAGTCGAACGACCCGCGGGTGTGTCCAAGGGTGCAGTGTGTGTAAGTGGACAGAACGTAACTACGTTCGTCAAGCTACGTGCGAAAGTTACGCTGCCAACATTCGTTGCTGGTGTGAACAAGGGTTCCGTAATCGCAAACGTGGTGTATTCCGTTCAGAAGCCCGTTCGCTGTACACGCGACGTCGTCATAGGGGCGCTGAGAGTCGTTGGTGTGACTACATTTGCAGCGTTACGCAAAACGTGAAGCCTTTCAATCTCGGCTGTCAAGTCTCGCTCCCCAGTCTCTTCCCACGACTGATGCAGGTGACAGCAATTTTGGTGAAACCTGCGTATCGCGCAGTGCCATCCACAATAGGCCTCTCGCGGATGGTGGCCATGGTTCAGTTGGAAGTGGCAATAGGGCCGAACCGAGGCGACGACCAGGCAATAGCCCCGGACAAACGCGAGAACATCGATTTAAGTGGTCGGACCAACTCAGGAGGGACATCCTTACCTGTTGGCAAAGAAGCTAACCGGCGCGAAGAGGATTCATGCAGAGGTTACATGACCGTTGGGTAAATATGCACCCG
>CAKNWU010206266.1:0-14168 GCA_932072015.1 Andricus quercustozae | reverse complement strand
AAATCTTTTATGAGAACTTTTGTTTTTTATAAATTTACCTTTAACTACTAATCGATCTGTCATTTTCAAAAAATGTCACGTTTTCATTTGAAGTCAAAGAGCACAACTGTCAAAGCAGACACCATGAAAAATGTGACGTTGCCGCGTTTACGCTGAGATCTTGAGGATTTAGTGTGTACTCGTCTGTATACACAACTTCTCTCTGTGTAGTGTACAATCATAGCCAAAAATGTTGTGTTAGGTCTGACAGGAAATTAATGAATAAGGCATTATACCGGCATAATTAACTAATTTTAGGCTTTCCTCGACGTAAATAAGGTACGTAGTATCCATTTAAGGGTTAATAAAACTTATATCACTCAAACAGTATTATTTTCCGACATAGACTTAGGACTAACTCTTTGCAGATAGTATGCGCGACCGTACCTCCTTAAGCTACATAAGTTAATTAGAAAGAAAGAGATGTGTTACAAATTATATTACAGCACAGGTAGTAATTGTTATTAATAATATACTGTATACTTTATGTAATTTTTATTCACATTTGTGACAAATTAATGAATTGTGTAGGTTTAAAATTTTACATGTAGCCAGTCTCAACCGTCTCAATAAAAAGTAGAACTCCTCTCGAAATTAAAAAAATTAATAATCTACAAGAGTTAAATATTTTGGTTTTTCCTAAATGGAATGCGTTACAGTATTCGCTTTTGAAGTTTTTAAAAGCTCTTGCTCTCTTTCATCAAACTGCCAACCTCAAATCCACTTTCCGTATTTCATATAAGAATTTCATTATTATTTCTTATTTTCAAAACTGCCCCTTTTGGATTTAAAATTTTTAGATGTGATATGACCTATTTCCGTTATGAAATATTTAATTCCTAATAGTAATGTGATTGCCACTGTAGGTGCTAAAATTTGCCTACAATTTGACAATCACCCATATCTCAGGTTGCTAAAAGCCGATTCGTTTGCCGTCGGGATCATTTTTCTATAAAATTTAAAAGGAGAATCCAATTTTACGGAAACTTCATAAAACAGGTATGTATTAAGATTGTAAAATTGGATTTACATTTTATAGTGCAAGTAAACTAATTATAGAAAGGAAGAAAAATGATTATATAGCTTCCCATTAGAAAAATAATCTTTACTTTTGAGAAAAGTGATTATTTTGCAAGAATCATTCTTCTAATAGTGTGAAGAAAGATAAAAGAGAAACATTTTCAGAAAGTTATATTGGAAAATGAACAAAGTTGCCTGTTGATGGCTATAAGGGAAGAAGCGGAATATGTGATGTGGTCCAGAATTGTTATGACAATGAATAGTAGGAATGGTTAACTCGAAGGAAAGAAAATGCAGGAAAACGATTGGTTGAAAAGTCGTAAAATTTTGAGATTTTGTTTTTCTGGGGTCTACTATTTTGGGGAAGATTCAGAGTTTAGTTTAGTAGAAATTTTCCGTGATTATAGAAGAGAGAAAAACAAATATCATGAGTCAAGATCAAGTAGATACATTTTTGGTAGTTGGTTTTGATTTGCTTAAAGAACTCGGAAATACTACTGATTTAAATGAAATACGTAATGAGTTGGAAGAGATTGGTTTGACAGTGCGTGACGTGAGTGACGAATTTGATCATCTTTAGGAGGAAGTTGATCGGTTGGATAGTGATAATTTAACTAGTGATCCTAATAATGGAAAAACCATAGATAATAATATTATAGACAGTGTGCCAGTATTCAATTTTATTATAACAGAAGTTCCAAACAATCAGAAGGAAAGAATATTAAATTAAAATTAAAATTAATGGATAGGATCAGGAGTCAGTTTAGAAGACATGGTAAAGATGAATAATATAATGTCGAAGAATATAGAAAATGCATTTGGCTTAAATAGATGGAATTTATCTGAAGAAGGTATAGGAATAGTTAACATAAAAATTAAATAATGTTTGACCGTGTAATGTTTAATTTTTGAAAATGTAAGAATGTTCATGAAAAAAGAAGTAGAGTGGTTCAATTTAAAATTAAGGAAAGAGTCGGAAAAGAGTAGAGGGTGCCTTGAATTTGTAACTGTGTGCGTTTGAGCTTCTAAAAGGTGTCGTGAAAGACAGGTATAGGAGTCAATAGTCTCTTCTAGATCTTTTGTTATATTTTCTAAAGCAGGGTTATTGAACTTAGCGTTAAAACCGACTTGTTCGTTCAAGTCCTCGACCCTTGAGATGATTTTATATAAATTTTTAATTTTTGGGGAGATCAAATTAGGGATAAGAACTAAATTATCTTCGGGTGAATAAAGAGAAGTTTCTTGATTTTCTTCTAATTTTTCAAATGTGTTCTGAACTTTTTCTAAAAATGGATCATTTTTCGATGAAGAACTATTAATATTATACTTTTGATTAGAAATTGACGAAATTTCTTGAAGAAAATAAGTTATTGATTTGATATCGATTGTATGACTACTCGCATTGCAAACGTCGCATTTCTGCGTATATCCTATAATGAGTTTGATATAGTTATCAATTATCTGATGCTTGAAATTATATAATTCGAACATGTCTAAAAAAGACAAAAATTGATATTCTTCGGAAAAGATTTGTATATCAATAATAGGCTCAAGATAAACACCTAATGAGTGCGGAAAAGGAGTATCGATGTACGAGGTGGTCGCATCAGATGGGGTTACTAGGAATAAGATCAAGATGATACCAGGTGAAAGTTGGAGTTTTTAATTCATTTTGATTTTCGGAAGCCTGTAAAAAGAAAACAAAAGTTAGTATAAAAGGAGATTTTTATAATTGAATGCTTTTAGGTCTAGGAGTTCGTTTAGAGAAGGGTCGAAGAAGTCGATTAAGAATTTGAGGATTTCGTAACGGAGTAGGGGGTGGGATTTGTGTTATCTTATCAACTTTCTTAACGATATTTTTAAGACATTCTTTTGTAGAATGTACTTGTGTATTACAGTATTTATAAGAATTTTCCCATGGAACCAATTTGGGTCTGGGATCAGTTTGAACTTCCTGATCTTTTGTCATAATTTTTTCCTGATATGTTTCTGATTCATCTTTATCGCAAAGGTCGTAATATTGTAGCACCAATTTAAGAAGTCCTAGTGCTGATTTATTTTTGGCTAATTCTTCTGCTTTTTCGCTTTGAATTACAAGGTGTTCTAAAGTAGAGGCTTGTGCGAGAAAGAACAAATGCGATCGCGAATTTTGATCTGGGTAGGTTATTATTTGTGGCAATGGTAATCCATATTTGATAGTGAAATTCTTTAGAATTTCTACGTGATTACATCTGGTTAATTTCCTTGGATTTCTTGGGATGTGGGTAGGTTCTTCGTAATAGTGCTCCATTAAAGTTGTCTTTTTGAAGTACGGAATTTTAATTAACGTTTATGATATTGATTTGGGCGTCTGAATCCACATTTACAACATTTTTTATAACTGTTTCCAGGTGGACCTGGTTTATCATGGGATACATAAAAATGTTTAGTTGGTAAACATGATTTTAGGATTCTGCATAGTTTTCTTCTTTTTGTGCAATGAGTATCTGTAGAACGGTCTACAGTGTCTATAGAAGTATATGTAGTACATGTTTCAGGAGTAATAGTGGGGATGTTTTCCAAAGGATTCGTAAAGTTGTTTGTAGGAATATTCGGAAGATTCATAGAAGAGTCATGCACAGAAATATGAAAGTTTTGAAGTGAGTTTTCTAGAATTTCTTCATAAGTTGAATTAAGGAGACCTCTATTTGATATTAAATGAATTACTTTTATAGCAGCGAAGTTTTTTGCTTCTTAAGTGAGTTAGCCATTCCTGTTCGTTTAATATCCTGGACAGTACAAATTGCTATCCTAGTCGAGTTTTCAGTTGATGTTCTAATATGTAATGTAGTAAATTGAGGATGTGGAAGATTGCGTAGTGCACATAGTCTTTGTAATTTTTCACATATTTTGCTACTGAAAGAAGGTCGAAATTGTTCCGATTTATTTCCTGTACCATCTGTCACCGCCATTAATAGACTTCGTGCTGAATTTTGTTTGACTAAATCTTCATCTTTCCCAGTACTAATAATTATATACTTTTGATACTGTAATTGAACTCTAATATGATATTCATTGTTGGAATCTAAAGCAATTAATAACTTGTATTCTAGAGGAGGTTCTCCTTTTTGTTGAAGAAATTTGTTTAAAAGAGTTGTCTAGGATTCATGCGACATGCTTCAGAAGATTTAAAGTTGAATAGAGTAGTTAACTGCACTACGAGCTTCCTTGAGTTGTGAATGAGGATGTAGGGTAGCGTTTATAGTGAGCGGGATGGCTTCTTCTTTACCTGTATTTGCGTCAAGATATCGAGTGGTGTTCAGTTGGGTGTTCTGCGTTTCTGTGTGTGCGTGAGGTGCCGATGCTATAGGCGCCTGTGAGTCTCTGTTATTGGGTCCGTCAGCTGGTGGTCGTTTTCCTAGATGTAACAATAAATTAGTCACGGAATACCAAAAGGCTCCTAAAAGATATAGTGACCAGCTCAATATTTTGTGTAGGGTATATCCGTGAATTAAGGTATCGGCAATTAGTTTAATTCATCTGAAGATTATTATTATTCCTATTAATCCTGCACTAGCTGTGCCAAAGTTTGTAAAAATAGTCCAGAATTTTCCCCATGCAGATTGGGCGATCCTATCGATTGTATCTTCATCTAGAAGGTTAAATACTGAGATTTCCTGATTATTTGTGGAGTGTCCCATCACTCCCCTAGCTAAAGTATTTAAGACCATAGGTTTTTTTGCATGAAACATAATGTGATCTCTTAATTTATCTAAATCGGCTTGTGAATATATTCCACTTGTGAACAAAGATGAGGGGTTTGTGTATTCCCATTTAGGTTGTGTTTCAGGCATCATGACATTAGGCGTTGGCCCTTCAATATGATTGGGCAACATTTTAAACCATTTCTCACCAAAGAAATACATTGATGGAACAAATGTGTTACAACTTATTTGAGTATCTGTATTTGAAATAATATGGGTCCGTGGAGTTAGAAAAAATGTTCGATTTGCTTTGAATATTGGAAGTTGCATATAGCATGCCTTGGTTTCACGAAAAACGAGTTCGGCTTGAACACATTGAACTATATGGATTACTTCTCCGGTTACTACTGCCATATAACCTGGACCTTTCATTAAATGATAAGCGAATTCGTCAGGTGCCTGAGTGGCTAAAATTAGTGAATTCCTAAATACTTGTTGTTTGAGTTTGCATTTTTTAGTTAAAACATCCCGATAAAGTTGTTTTACCTCTGTGCGAAGGTGTCTTTCAACGTAAACAAATTTTAATTGACATATGTAAAAGTATCCATGTTTTCAACTGCAATTTTCTGATTTTCAAAAATAGATAGACCTTGATTATTTTCATAGATTAATAGTTTTGGGTGCTCGGTTCTCATTAGCAAGATATTGCATACAGGCATCAATGACTTGTATGCCAATACTAATGTTATATCATCTGTTATTAGAGAATATAAAATTTCGTTTCTTGTAGTGTTGTCGCAAGTTTTGCTTGCTAAACCGGAGTATAATAATTCGAATTTTTTGAAATTGCATGTTTCAGTCGGTAATGGTTCCAAAAGGTTTGGCCTCCTTCTACATCGATACAAGTGGTGTGGGAGACTGTACATACTACACCTGAACTTAAGTGAATTTTATCATCGTTTAAATTAATAGTAGCGTAATAATCCCGTAGTGAAATTTTATAAGTTGCTTCGACAACAACGTAATCCCAAGTGCCGAAAGTGTCTGAGAATTTACTACCTGAACATTTTCCCCAATTAGTAGTGGTACCTGCTATCATTAGCGTGTGAGAAAAAAATCTGTTTGAACTTAACCCGAAAATTTGATTTTTGGCTCCTACTGTTAATACTCCTGTCTTATGAATTAAGTCACATTGTTCCTGTGATACTTCGTGTATATATTCTTTGTACCCATTAGCTACTGACGCTACATGAGAATGCATTCCACAATATATTACTTGCCGTTTTACTTCTACTTTACATTGTATGACTTTTGTATTACTATAATTGGTTATTTGCAGTAATTGTATGTTTACCGGCTCGATGTTTAATTTGAGTGCAATTCACATCCTCCTACCTCTAATAAAGACACGGTTGTTATATTCAGTTGATTTGGGCCAAAATCATATCCCACGATGGCATGGATTGTTGTTGTATAATGCAGGTATGCAGTGAACAGAGCCAAAAGGAAGCCTCGTAAATCCATTTCTTGAAAAAGGAGGTTCCAAATTAGCATATTGTTCTATTTATGGATAATTTTAATTACGTCATTATTGATTTATTATGAACGTGATTAATATTTATATTTTCTTCTCTGATGATTTATTACCATGCATAGTATATTGTAGAGTGATACTTTTTTTGATTTTAAACTAGATACCTATTTTATTAGAGCCAGAACGTCGGCTAGTAAAACATGACCTAATAGGCGCAAAGCGAGGATGAGATTTTTGTATGCATTTGGTGCTCCTGTTTTAATTGTTAACATAATATCTCTAATTGTGAATGGGTTGGCAAGATTCTTACTCCATTCAGGAATGTTGCAATCATTGGGATTACAAATTCCGCGGATTCTTGAAGAGCATACCCAAAACTATAAGGAAACATGGTTTTCGTTTGAAAATTTCTCTTTTTTAGTCATGAGCATGAGGCTTGAACACAAGTTAAAAAATTGTAGTTCTTGGTCGTTAATGGGTTAATAAAAAGACGTTATATCCAGTTTTGATTTCTAATAGATTAACTTTTCCTTTATTTTTATAATTTATCCTTTAAAATATCAAATACTTGTTGCTGCTTTTCCGTCCAATTAAATGATATGCCTTTTTTAAGCAACTGATTTATAGGGGCTGTTATCTTAGCAAAATATTCTATCAATCTACGATAATATCCTGCTAAACCTAAGAATTGTTTAATATGCTTTTGGTGTTTAGGAGTTGGGAAATCTTTTACTGCCATGATTTTTTTCGGATCAGGTCGAACTCCATCTTTATCTATTATATATCCTAAATATCCTACTTGGTGTCGTAGAAATTCGCACTTGTCGGGTTGCAAATGACGATTTGCATTCCGTAATCTGCAGATTATTTCATTAAATTTCGATTCATGTTCCTCTAAAGAATTTGCATAGTTCACAATGTCATTTAGATAAACAAAAAGTTCTGTTCCCTGAAGTCCAGTTAAAATTAAATCCATTAGTGGTTGAAAGGTTGCTGGTGCATTTTTTAAACCAAAAGGCTTTCTGTCAAACTCATAATGTCCGTAAGGGGTTGGAAATTCAGATCCTAACTGGTCTAAAATGTCATGAATATTGGGTAGAAGATATGAATCACCAATTTTCTTTTCATTCAATTTTCTAAAATCAAGTACCATTCGCCATTTATTTTTTCCCTGTGAGTCTTGTTTTTTAGGAACAAGTCATCCACTTGGCGAATGATTTCTTCCTTGTGAACTGGAGGAAATCGATATTTTTGCGAAAAAATAGGGCAATCATCTGTTGTAGGTATTGAGTGTTGGAGTATGTTTCTACGTTCTAAATATTCTCCCGGAATGTGGAAGCAATCTGCATTTTTAGTAATTAATTTTTCAACGTGCTCATATTCTTCCATATTCATATGATCTAACCGTAGTAGTTTTTTAATGATTTCTACTCTTTCTTCATCTGTGATCTTATACAATTGGCAGAAACAATTAGATTTTTCATCAGATTTCAAAAAACTATTTAATATTAAATTAGGCAAATTTTCATCATTTTTACTGTTTACCGGTTGTTCATTTATATTTGCATATTTGACGTAGGCTTTACCTTCACAATTTTTTACAATGGCTTGATTGTGATAACGCCAGTTTGTTCAAAATAATAAGTTTCATAATTAATTTCAATACATTTTTGTGTGTAGTTTATATTTACTTTATTATACAGATAAAAATTCAGAGTCTAAGACTCCATCTTCATCTTCTGGTACATCTTCAGGAATTATATTTAGTATAGTTAAAAATCCAAGTATCGCGACCTTAATTTGACCTAGGGTATAAAGAGGTAGGTCATTTATTCCTGTTAGTCTCAGTACTTAATTTTTATTTATTTTTATTTCGGGGTCAATTGCACTTCTTTTAATTAGATTTCGACCAGCACCAGTGTCGATCATCATACGTGTCGGGCTTTTTAGACCAACGGCAGATACCATCATCGAAGAAATTATATTATTCCTACTGAGATGAATTTTAATATCATTTTCCTTGTTTGTAAGTTCTATAGGTGCTTTATTTAATGATTCGACAACTTCCTCCCAGCACCCATTGGGGAAATAGCGTTGGAGTTTTCCTGGTTCTGCGCATGATTTTGAGGGCATAGTTTCCCGTTTCGATTTTGTAAATATCTACTCTTTTTGTAACAGTCCTTAGCAACGTGGCCAGGGATATTACAAAAATTGCAAACCATTTTAGATCCTTGGGTGGGACACGGGCGGGTTTGCTGATTATTTGAATTTTCAGAATTTTTTCCCTTTTGGTTTTGTCCAGGATCACAATTTTGATTCTGCCTGGATCTAAAATATTGATTTTGTTCGTATCCGAAATTTTGATTTTGTCTGTATCCGAAATTTTGATTTTCTCTGTTTCCGAAATTTTGATTTTGTCTGTATCCAAAATTTTGTCGGTATCCAAAATTTTTATTTTTTTGGTTATTGAAATTTTGATTTTGTCGGTACCCAAAATTTTGATTTTGTTGGTTATTGAAAGTTTCATTTTGTTGGTATCCAAAATTTTGATTTTGTTGGTTATTGATATTTTGATTTTGTCGGTATCCAAAATTTTGATTTTGTTGGTTATTAAAATTTTGATTTTGTCGGTAACCAAAATTTTGATTTTGTTGGTTATTGAAATTTTGACTTTGTCGGTATCCCAAATTTTGATTTTGTTGGTTACTGAAATTTTGATTATGTCGGTATCCAAAATTTTTATTTTGTCTAGGTACAAAGTTTTGGTTTAGTTCAGGTCTAAAATTTGAACTTTGTCCTTGTATGAAATTTTGATTCTGTCGGGGTGCAAAATTTGAATTTTGTGCAGAATAATAACAGGATTTTCGGAAAAAATTCTTTGTCGAAAGTTTTCGAAGTGGTAACATTTTTCGGTCGCGTGTCCCAGTTTTCCGCAAATTAAATATGCTATTTTAGTGTCCTGAGCAACATTGAATTTATTATTTTTTGTAATAATTCGCGATTCTGATTCTTCTTCTGATTTAATTGGCTTATTTTTTCGCAGTTCTGAACAGGCATTCAATTTTCTTTCAATTTCTAGAGCCTCATTAATAAGACTTTTAAAAGTTTCATCTGCGTTATATTTTAATCTTATCTCTATTTCTGAACGCAATCCCCTTTTAAATCATTTAATTACATCATCTTCTAAATTTGCTTTAAATGTGTCATCTGTGGCACCATCATTGCCTAATTTATGCGCGTCTTCGATTCTATTTGCTAATTCTTTTATTCGCGCAGCGTATGATATTACATTTTCCTTATTCCACATAAATATATTACCTAGTTCTTCTTGCAACTGGTATACACTTTTCGCGGGGGCATAACACTTTTTTAACTTTTCTATTAATTCATCTAAATTTCGAAACGTGTTTCCGAATATGCATTTTCGCGCTTCTCCGGTTAATTTACTTCTAACTAATCTGGCAAGATTTTCATGCACTTGTGTAGGAATTATGGCTTTTGCTTCTGTACATCCCTCTATAAAATGTGCTAAAAGGATGTTACTTCCGTCAAAAATAGGGATTATTTCGAGCGCGTCGCGAAGGGAAACTTGTTGATTGGTTGGCAATGTCATTTTTTTTCGTTTTCTTGAATCTTCGTCACTTGCTACGTCGTCACTATCGTGTTCACTTATTATTGATTCGCGATTCATATTATGAAATGAGGTTTCTTCGGTAATTCCTTATTAATTTGTTGAGAAAGAGTTGAACTCAATAGTGATTTCACATTAGCCTGATAGTCGATCACGTCATCAAAAGTTGAGGTTTTATTTTGATCTAAAGAACCACAAATTAAACTTGAGTTTGTGTTGATTAAGGTAGTATTTCCAGGATCAATGAATGCAGAACAATCAAGATTACTGTTTTCGTAAGTATCTTAACCGAATTCCAAATCTAGCTTAGATAATTCCTTATCAATATTTATTTTATTTTTCCTATCACTCTCTAGCCCGTTCTTCTTTAATTCTACTAGCTTAGCTAATTGAGGGTTTTGTTTAGCAAGATTTCTGGTAATTGGTTTTCGGATATTCCCCAAAGCTTCGGGGATTTGTTTCGGCATTGTTTATTTTTAAATTCGGAGATATTTCACAGTAATAATAATTATATAAAATGCAAATAGTATAAGTTACCTGTCTTCAGTAAAGGAGTCTCTCCGAAGCAGATGTCACCGCATGGAAGATCATGCATATGCATAAAAGCTTGCATATCAATTTGTCAGTTCCGCGATTATACATTTCAGGCCGTCAAGGCGGACGCGGACTTCTGAATCTACAGTGTCTTCACAACCGAATTGTTCTGACTACAGCTTATATTGTAGCCAATGGCAGAGATCCTCTCCTAAAAATGTTCAAGAACCACGAGATGATTGGCAAAGGAGCGTTCCTTTACAAAGCCGTGGAGCAATCGGCCGAGACCCTTGGCCTGAATTTTAACATCAGACGTGAGGGAAGTGCATTACTTCATCTAGGTGGTTCACTTCTGAAAGCCGAAGTGAAGAAAGCAGAAGTTCAAAAATTCCATCAAGAGCTGCTCGATAAGAAAATGCACGGAAATTTCCACAGAAATGTAGAAAAACAGTCCTTGTCGAAGGAGCAAACTTTTGCATTCCTCAGATCATCAGGGCTTAATTCAGGTACAGAGGGTTTAATTTTCGCATGCCAGGACGGTGTCATTTCCACCTTAGAATACCATCCATCTTTGTCGCTCTTACGGTGTTGGCCGCGACCCTGCCCAGCCGAACCATCTGAATACAACATCATTGCCAAGGAGAAAGAAAAGGAGGAGAGGTACCAAGACCTTAAAATTTTCAAATTTTCTTGAACTACGATTTTCGGACAGCAGTCTCCGTTGCACACTCGAGGCCTCACATTATTCTCCAAGATTTCGAGAAACGAACTATATTCGTGATCGAATTCTCGGCCCCGTCCGAATATAACATCACTTCCAAGGAGAAAGAAAAGGAGGAGAGGTATCAAGACCTTAAAAGGGAGCTGCGAAGACTGTACCCAAAATATTCGGTACAAGTAATTGTCCTTGTGATAGGTGCTCTCGGAGGTGCGAAAATATCACTGGTTCGTAACCTTAAAGCCATTCCCGCGTGCCAAAAATATGCCAAGGCACTTGCGAAATGGATGCAGAAAGCTGTCATCCTTGGGTCGCTTCGTGTGCTCAAAACACATGAGGGTTTCGGCGGCCTGTCGTTGTGATTTCGTCGTGTCCTGTGACCACTCATCTCACGGTTGTGAGACGTGGCCATGAATGTGATTTACCGCGGTCCTACTGGGAGCCGCTGCTATTTTTTAGATGGCAGTAGCTCCCAGTGAGACCCTGCGGTGGTTGTTAAACCTTATTTTTTATTTATATATGTCACGGGACGTCACACGGTTCAAAATTATCGGATGCGCTGAGCACCCGACAATGCGTCGACGAACCAACTTAATGATGACTGGCTGTTTAGCCCGTACGCACGCTCTGTGGCGCCAGAAACACCCAGAGCTTCAGGAATGAACAAGCTGCATACGAAGATGAGGAAGCGACATTAAGACCAACCGCGGAAAGCAGGCACCTTCTGATAGGTGATCGCGATTTAAGGACAAGGAGGAACATTAATATCCAGGCTCCTCCTAATCCCCAAGATCTGGCTGAAAAGGATGCCTCCCTTCACGAGGATATCTCGGAGGAGTCCGGCTTCTGGACCATCAATTGTTCAGTTTATGGTGCGCCGAGAGCTTCGGCTGATTCAAATCGAAGGCTAAATACATGTAATATCACGAGCTTCAAGGAGTTTTACGACAAACTCATAACATCTAAGGAGGAATAGCCATCAATCACTACCAAAAAGGTGAAGAAAGCACTTAGGGGCACGAAGCATTTTTCCGCAGCAGGACCAGATGTTATCAAGAATTTCTGGTGGAAGAAGTTCACTTCTTCACTTGTGCACATGAAAATTTGGTCCGCATATTCACCTCGTATTTAAATTTGCAAACGCCCATTCTGTAGTGGCTGCTGTTGTACGCACTATACTTCTACCGAAAATAGGCGAGTTTTCTAACCCAGAGAACTACAGAACAATAACTGTTTGACGATTACGTACGCTCGCGCATACCGCCAGAGGCCTATGACGGGTTTGCCGCTTGCGAGCAAACACACGAGGGCATGACCGTAGGGGCTGGCTCTCCCACCCCGCTCACCCCCACTGACTGACCGCAACCAAGATAAACTGTCTTAACTATGAGACGGACGAATCGCAAAGGCAGCTGAGTCGAGTGCGACTCTCCGAGCACATCGGTGAGCTTTCACCCGGTGAAACTCCAGCCGTCGTCCTACCTATGTGTATTTACCCCCTACAGAAGGCAGAAGGCATTTCCCCGGAGACCGAAAAGTCCTGACCGACCGTCCGGCGTGCAGGGTTCCCGTGGTCGATAGGCACTCCTATGGCCACGTGAACCTAGTGCGATAGGGAATCGATGGGTACCCCCATGGTTCCCCTTCCTTACTGGAGAACGACCTTTTCCCGACCGACCGTCCGACGTGTACGGTTCTCGTGGTCCTGACTGAAAGGATTGTTCGAAGAATTGAGCCTGCGTGGAAAGACATGTACAAATAACGTGGCTCGAAAAAAGTAGGTATTATATTATTATTTATTGATCATACAGAATTTTGTATTTAAAATTATGATTTATTTATTATCGTTAACAAAATTGTTTATTAAAAAGTACAAATCAAATAGATACAGATATATATATATATATATATATATATATATATATATATATGTAGAATAGAAAGCATGCTACAATGGAGAAGACTGGAAACCAGATGAGGTGAAGACCTAGTAAGGGGAATAGCTCCACGAGGTTTCCCACAGGGGGTTCCCTGTCGCCACTCCTGTGGTGCATTGCAGTAGAAAGCCTCCTTGGAATTCCAAATAAAGAGGGTTATTATACTAATGGCTATGCGGATGACTTTGCAATCCTAGTAAGGGGGGTTCATCTGGACACGTTGATGGGTCTTACGAAGGCTCTGGTACTATAGCTATAGATAGGATTCATGCTCTGTGACGAACCCCTACATGTTGCGATAACTGCTAGAGCGGGACACGCGATGGGCCGCCTAGCGTGACATCAGCGCACTGCTGATTCTAGAGATGAGACAGGATAAAATAACAAAACGCTTCAAGTTTGCCAAAGCTTACCACGTCTTCATTCCAAGCAGGGATTTGTGGAAAGCAAATGATCACCCGCTCCTCCAAGGGAAATCTGGTATACGGATAACTCCATGGAGAGGGAGGGTCAAGAGCAGGAATCTATAACGGCAAGAGAGGGAGTGGGATAGGGATCGCATTTTGGCGACATATCTTTCAGGTGGAGGTCCTGGCCGTCCTTCGCTATGCTAAATCACTAATAGAAGAGAACGCTGCTGGCAGACAGATTACGATCTGCTCGGACAACCAAGCGACACTAACTGGAATAGAGAAACCATACATAACATCAGAACTGGTTTGGGAATGCAAAAAAGCATTAGACCAACTTGCAGAAAGAAACAACATGGCTCTTATATGATTCCCTGGACACACAAGGATCAAGGGAAACGAAAAGGCGAACCAGTTGACAAAATTTGGCAAAAGGTAAATTTATGCAAAATTCAAAAGTTGCTCAAAAAAATCGTCTACTACCTAATGCTTATCTACTATTTACAATATTTACATACTACTTATATCTACCTCATCTCCTATTTACAATCTTTCCTCCTCCATTCCTCTTCCTCCTTTCTTCTCCATCCTACCCAACACTCCCTTCACGCCCTTTTGTCCCCACTTTCATGCATCAATACCTCCATGCTCATTTCACTCTT
>CAKNWU010206223.1:0-15095 GCA_932072015.1 Andricus quercustozae | reverse complement strand
TGCCCCTCTGCAAAACTGCAGAAGCGCCTTCGTTGAGATGCAACTTAATTTGGGTAATGGTGAGACCAGGAGCAGTCATTTAGGCCTGCTCCCGATCTTCCTGTGTCCCAACAGGCTCCTCCTGTCTCTGAACGGCAACCCTAAAGCTGACCTGTCCAAAGTGATAGAAGGGCCTGTTGTTGAAAGTCACAAGAGCCCTCGGCTGGGACTCAGGAATCTGCATAACTAGCAGATGTTTGGTGCCTCCTACTGTGTCCTCTTCCTGAGGCCTATCGTGCCTGACGATTCGCCAGGACGCTGTCTTAAGTGAGGGGTTGAAACCTTCCAGCCGCTGAAGTACCTCAGACGGTCCTGCCGGTTTACCCAGGAACCACGCCATAGCCCTCACAATCTTCTGGAGCAACTCAACCCCACCCACCTTAAGCGCTGCACTTTCCCAAGGCTTCGTCTCGACCACTGCTTTGAGTAGCCAAGCCTTAGCCGCTAGGTCGGCTGCCACAAATACGAAGACACCTCCCCTGCAGAAGGTCACGAATTTTGGCCATTGATCTGAGGACACTTTTTTAAGCATTGAGTCCGGGTAGTTGGCATCGCCCACCACGATCGCTAGGGGTTAGACCTCTGAGCGGCCATCAGTCCAGCTCCCGAAGACTCTCTGTTCGTCGGCTGCTGGGCCGCCTTGTGCCTCTTCAACGGCTTAGCCACCCTCGGTGGGGTCTCCTCCGAGCCCCTACCACTCTTCTGGGCCTCAGTACTGGATATCGGCCCTATAACTGCCGACGTTTCAGATCCCGCAGCTACTCTGCTAGCCTGCTGCGCTTGCTTCTTCAGTCTCCTTTTCAGGGAGCCTTTAAGCCGCTTCTTTTAGTGAGGGACAGATTGGCCTCTCCCATTACCACAGCCTCGTTCAGAAGGACCGTAGATCCCTCAGCTCCCAAAGGAGCTGGGGGCACAGCTGCCACCTGAATTTGGCTTGCCGGAAAGACATATGGGGAGGAAAGGATTTTGTTAAACCCTTTAAGGCTCAATCCCTCTCCCCCTCCGCCACCTCCCTTCCTCCTTCCTTCGATTGTTTGTTTCATTTTGCGTGATTCATGTTGATCCCACGAGAAGCTAGGGAAATAAAAAGTCCGCCCCTGCAGAGCCCCGCATGCAGGGGTAAGACTAAATACTCAGGGAAGTCGTCCGGTGTCCCCGAGAGACCGTTAGGACACCTTCGTAACCCTAGGCGCCAAAGTGCCACGAGGAAGATCACTCTACACCCATGGCTTAGAGGGGTGGTTACATTGAGTGAGACACTCAACGTTCCAATATCCGCTTGCAGACCTGTTTCTTGGTCGCTATGCGGGCCGCAGGTCATTCCTGTCTCGATTTCAAAGCTGTAAATCGGTCCGGGAGGGGCCTCGACCCATGGATCCAGAAGGCCCGTGTTAGCTAGGCTCTTTCACCCTTCTACCATAACGTAATCACGCATACCAGTAGAGCCCGTTTATAGGGATCCTTTTTTCTCACCCAGGAGAGCCCATGATACAGCCCCTAAGATAGGTCCTCATATTAACGAGATATACAATATATTTTTTGAATTAATATATCGGTATTAGTAGATGATCAGATGTCACGGAAGGTTCGTCAATAGGTCATTCGACGAGTCTCGAAGATGCGAATAAACATGTCAGATACTGTACTGTAGTATTTGAGAATTTGAGTTATTACAAAACTTCCTCTATGTGGAAGCAATACAATCGAATACAAAGAAATTTTAAGTTGCACCTTATACAAAAATGAAGGTTAACGACGAATCTCGGACTTTTGGCGCACAAAAATTAATATTGCACGAGTAAATATTTTGTATGAATAATCAGTAATTATATAATATTAAATCGTGCTCTTGATTTTGTAATTTTTCCAAATTTTTAGAAACACTTTTCTAGATTTGGCAAAGAGTTGAACTTAAAATTTCAAAATCTTTATTTTGCTAAAAATTTTTTTAACCTTGAAAATAAATATTTTTTAACTCGTTCTTTAAAATAATTTCAAAGTAGGCTGATTCGACGCGAAATTGTCTAATCTTATAGATGGTTCTACTTACAAAACCGTAGATTTGTTTTCAGCGCAGATATTCGGCTTTGAAATGAAGTTTTAATTTTTAAATAGTCAAAGGAAATGTTTCCAAACTTTCTGTCGGTAGCGTAACACGTGAGAAGTTGAAAAAAATGCAAGAATTTGTCGAATTTTGCACCTAGACTGCAACTCGTGGCCTGATTTAGAAAAGGTGTAACAAAAACAGGAAATTCATTCGAGTTTCAGTCCGACAATCACCGCTGTCGGCCGGCCACGCTGCTTAGGCCGACTAAAACTGAACACAGATACGCTTGGACATTTATAATCATATCTTAGAACGCGTGAAGATTTGTTTGGTTTTCTTGGCTTTGATTAAAGATAAGACTTTAAAGACTGTGCTGTATAAATTTCAGATTGTTCGCATTTTAATTTTACGTTTAAACAAATGCTTAAATCCTGCGAAATATAAGATGTAATTTGATAAAAGAATCGATCCGATTCCGAAATGTTATTGTAAAATTCTGAATAGTCTTGAAAAAAGTCGCGGATGTATTGAATTTTTATTTTAAAATGAATTAAAATATTAGAATTGTAAGTTTTATCAATTTAAATATATATAATGAATTATCTCAATTTCAATGAAATTGGCTAAAGACCGATAAACAAAAACAAAAACCTCCATATAGATCTCCCTTATACCGTGAATGTTGGTCTAAAAGTGTCTACTTTTCGGGCTTTTGTCACAAGCATTTTTTGTTCGCGGGGCCATGGTCCAGAAAATTTCAAAGTTACAAAGTGCTTAGTGTTTCCAGAGAGTGTAGCGCCAATTGCCTCTATGTGGGGTGGATGCTACTCCAAAGGGTTCCTTTGGCGCAGTGCAGACGAAACTCTGTCCATTTTTTGGGGTTTTATCAGAAGGATTTTTTGTTCGCGGGGCCATGATCTACAAAATGCCACAGTTACAAAGTGCTAAGTGTTTCCAGTGAGCGTAGCGCCAGTAGCCTCCATGTAGCGTGAAGGCTGGTCTAAAAGGGTACCTTTGGCGCGGTGCAGACGAAAATCTGTCCATTTTTCGGGGTATTTTCAGAAGGATTTTTGTTCGCGGGGCCATGGTCCACACAATATCAAAGTTACAAAGTGCTAAGTGTTTCCAGTGAGCGTCGCGCCAATAGCTTCTATGTAGCGTGAATGCTGGTCTGAAAGGGTACTTTTGGCGCGGTACTTTGCTGATCTTTGGCATCTTTTGAAAAATGGATGAGAGTTTCTCGTCAAAATAAAACCTTTTTCGTTGTCTGCCCTGATAAAAAAAAGACCAAAAAAAGTTTTAAAGTATCAATTTCAATAATGCCACCGGTGGCAATGCATTATTTTCTGAAAATTATGAGAAATGTCAATGATTTCCAACTTCGGTGGCATTTGGCCTATTTTCAAAAGTAGATAAGAGTTTGTCATAAAAATGAGACCTTGTCTGTTCTCTTCTCTAATCGAAAAACTACCAAACAAAAAGGAATTCTAAAAGAATTCCAATAATTCAGAAAATTCATAAGAATTCGGAGAATTCATAAGAAATCAGAGAGTTCAAGAGAATACAGTGAATAAAAAAGACTTTGAGACATTCAAAATAATTCATGGTGCGTTGTAAAGATTTCAAAAGAATTAAAAAACACACTCTCGTTAGTGACACACGCACTGTCGTCCATCTAAACCATGCCTCAAATTTTCGATCGAAATTAAAAAATTAATTTAGGCAAATTTAAAATAAAAAGAAAAAAAAAGAAAAAATTATATTAAATGGGAGTTGGCGCGCGTAGTGCGCACGGGGGCTAGGCACGAGTTCGGGGTGCTGAAAATCATTTAGATGGAAACACTACGACGAAACGGCAAAACGCCAACATTGAGTGGACGTATCAACTCACGGATGACTTGCTACACTGCTACGATGCCAGCATTATTCCTGTTTCCGGATGGTTGATGGCGCGTATGCAAACTCTGTGGTGCCAGAAACACCCAGTGCTTCAGCACGTTTCGCATTAGTCTTTAAGATATGTACGCGGAGCGCTTCCCCAACCGCTGAATGAACAAGCCGTAGATGAAGACGAGGAAGCGACATTAAGACCAACCGCGGAAAGCAGGCACGTCCTGAGAGATGATCGCGATTTCAGAACAAGAAGGAACATTAACATGCAGGTTTCTCCTAAGCTCCAAGACCTGACTGAAATGAAACAAAATGGATCTGGCTGAAATGTCATCCTTGGGTCGCTTCGTGTCCTCAAAACACACGAGGGTGTGTTGAGTGGTGAGAGCGTGTGTCTTGAGGACACGGAGCGACCCAAGGATGACAGCTTTCTACATCCATCTCGGAAGTGCCTTGGCTTGTTTTTGGCACGTTGGTATGGCTTCGAGGTTACGAACCAGTGATAGTTTCGCACCTCCGAGAGCACCGATCACAAGGACAATTACTTTAACCGAATATTCTGGGTAGAGTCGTTCCACCTCCCTATTAAGGTTTTCATACCTCTCCTCGTTTTCCTTGTTCTTAGCAGTGATATTGTAGTCGGCCAGAGCCAAGAATTCGATCACGAATATAGTTCGTTTCTCGACGTCCTAGAGAACAATGTCAGGCCTAGAGTGTGCAATGGAGACTGCTGTCCGAAAATCGTAGATCTAGAAAATTTGGCACTTCCCGTTTTGGACAATTGACTCTTATCTCCATCGGAGCGTTCGGCAGGGCACGGTCGCGGTCTTCGCCGTAAGAGCGACAAAGATGGTAGTAAAGCACTCCTAGGGCCTCATTCTGTCTGTAGAGATACGTCGTTACCACTTGGATGGGACACCCGATAGTAGGTATAGTATAGTATGTTGACCTGAGCATCTGATCTTTAAATTCAGGTCAAGGGTCTCCGCCGCCTGCTCCGCGACTTTTATAAAGTAATGCTCCTTTGCCAATCATCTCGGGGTTCTTGAACATTTTTAGGAGAGGATCTATTCCATTTGCAACGTTGTAAGCTGTACCGAGAAAAATTCCGTTATGAAGACATTGGAGATTTAGAAGTCCGTGCCCGTTTTGATGGCGTGGGATGTATAATCGAAGAACAGACGAATTGATATGCAAAATCTTCTGCATATGCATGATCTTACGCGTGTCGATATCAAAGGTCGTAAGCTCCATCTTTGTCCATTGAACTACCCTGAACGAATAGAGTAGAAGACGCTTGTATTTGCTTCAGAGAGACTCCTTCACTGCTGATACGTCCTGAATACGGCTTTGAGATACGCCGAGGTATGTATGGTTCTGTGTACCCCTCGACGATATTTAAAGCTTTCTGAAGTTAGCTTTGACTAGAAGCATAGATCTTTAAGTCATACATATAAAATACATGAGTGACCTCATGCTCGCGATGATTAGTGTCGCCGCCGAGGTACCTAGGAGAATTGCGTAGTAAAAGAGATAGTGGCAGAAGTGTCACGTAAAAAAGCAGAGGGTTCATGGTGTTACCCCGAAAGACGCCGCTCTGGAAGGTGACGCTGTTCGTTATCACACGATAATTTCCAGATGAGATCAGAAATCTAGGATTCCAAAGGGGCATTAATCTCTCTATACATCTCACTATGTGTGGATGAACTTTCAAGCTTTCCAACAGACACATAGTAAGTCTATGAGAGGTTCAATCGAAAGCGTTCCTGTAGTATTTTTTGAGCCACGTTGTTCGTTTGTTTCGCTACCAACGGATTCTCTGAATATGGTTAAAATAATTAATAAGCAGTCGCGGACAATTGTCCACGCATGGTCCCGATGGAATTAATCCCCAAGCAGAGGCGCAAAAACCGTGCCAAAGGTTGAATGGCACTTGGGTGAGGTGTCTTAAACGATGACTCTAAAATACCGAGTGATCTCTCAGAGTATGCAATCTACAAGAGTCAATGCGATGGACCGATACAATCTCTATACTTTTGATTGGACTAATCGACTCAGGGATGATCTCCTAGAGTGCTACGATACCAGTATGGCTCGTAAACGAGAAGGTTACATGGCGCGACTGCATGCTCTGTGGTGCAAGAAACACCCAGAACTCTCGCACTTTTTGCATGAACTTCTGTGAAACCGTGCCAAGAACATCCGGAAAAAGGGGTTATATAGGCGAAGCGCCAACTCTAACGCAGCCAGATCAAGCTGGCATAATAGAAAGTAAGGCGACACTGAGACCAACCGCGGTTAAGCATCCAATAAATAACGAGCGATGCTTTAGGACCAGGAGAAACATCAACATCCAGGTTTCTCTCAAACCCAAAGATCTGGCTGAACTAGATGAAGCGCTTCATGAAGATTTTTCCGAAGAGTCCGACCTCTACACCATCAATTGTAGTGTGTATGATGCAGCGAGAACTTTGGCGGGTGGAAACCGTAAAACAAAACCAACAGCTGATCATAAGGCCACAAGATGAAAGCATCAACTCAGAACAAAGATAGGCTGGACAAGACAGTCCGCGTCCGGTATTCAGTGTAATTGACTACATAACATCTGACAGGAATTTCATTGCTAGGATCCGACAGTTTGCGCGCGAAATGCAGTTGCGTCATCGCACACTCCACAAGTCCTCCAGTTTCTGTCGACCACTCACCCAAACCAGAGGAGGTCGAGGCATATTGGAGAGAAGTCTACGAAGTCCAGCAACAAGGAGGTCTGCAGTGCCTTCATAAAACCTGAGGAGGAATGCCCACCTATCACCACCGAGGAGGTGAAAACTTTATTAAGAGGCATGAAGAACTATTCTTCACCGGGACAAGATGGTATCAAGACCTTCTGGTGGAAGAAGTTTTGTTCAACCCACCAGCATCTGTCCGACGTTTTCACCTCATATCTAAAGACGGAAGAGCCTATTCCGGAGTGGTTGGTGGAAGGACGCACAGTGCTCCTTCCGAAGATGGGCAACTTGCCCGAACCTAAGAATTACAGGCCAATAACTTCTCTAATCACGCTGTATAAGATCTTCACAGCTATCCTGAATCATAGGATTGATCGGACAATCGGACCTGTGTGGTGAGAGATGCGCGAACAACGCGGCTCAACGAATGGCGTAGCAGTATATCGGGAGAACCTGCTCATCGATAGATATGTCTGCAAAGACTCAGCATCCTACCAGCGCTGTCTATCGATGGCTTGGATTAACTACCGAAAAGCTTTCGAGTCAACCTCCATAGACTTATCATCTGTCTGTTGGAAAGCTTAAAGGTTCATCCACACATAGTGAGGTGCACAGAGAGATTGATGCCGCTTTGGAAAACCAGATTTACTATCTCATCTGGAAAACATCGTGTGACAGCTAACAGCGTCACCTTTCAGAGAGGTATCTTTCAGGGCGACACCATGAGTCCTCTCTTTTGCGTTACGTTACTGTCTTTATCTCTCGCACTTCAACAATTTCTAAAGGTACTTCTGCGGCAAACCCGGATATCGAAAGTATATGGTCACTCACGTATTTTACATGGATGATCTCAAGACCTATACGAAAAATCCAGAGGAACTAGATCTATCTCTACGGATTGTGAAAAAGAAGAATCGGGAGATTAGAATGAATTTTAGGTTAGAAAACTTGGCCAAGGTTAATTTGAAGCGATGGAAACTTAATGGCATCCCTGATAACCCTGAGCTCGTCGACAGAAGCGCTGTACGACAGCTTGGCGCTGGATAAACCTATACATATCTGGACGTGCCACAAACCCGCAATTTTTATTTTCATTATTTTCGGAATTCACGTGATCCAGATCTTTGCTCATTTTGTAACAAAAATATCATGCAGAAAATGAGTGACTAGCAAGAGTAGTGACTAGTTAAGGTTACCGTGACAGACATTCTGACGTTTGTTGTTTCCAATTATAACGTCTGAAGGTACGTTAGTTAAAATGCTTGTGCCATGTTTTCATTTGACTCGAACTTAAGAGACTAAAAAGATATGCCATGAATGTGGCAAAGTCTTTGGCACACTCACTTTCTCATGCTCTCAAAAAAGCCCCCCTTCTCCACGGTAAACATGAATTGTCAGGTTTGGCTCAAGATTATGAAAGATCAGCCGCTGGATGAGGCATTTGTCTACGAATGCGCATAACGACCTAGTAGGAATAGACCAGTATAAACTAACGATAAGAGAAAGAACGGATATCTAAAAAAATTAAATCTATTGCGACTTTTCTTAATAAAGATGGCGATATAAACACAACAGATATGTCACCCGAATTCCTGGCATAGTCAATAAAATAAAGGGTCTAAGCGAATTAGGTTCAGATATAAGGGTAGGAGACTTCACGTATGGACAGCAGTAACGACAGAACGGAAACTAGCAAATCAAACATGAAATGATTTCACTGTTCGAAACTGGGTCATTTATTTAGGCAATGCAAAGATAGGAGTCGCTTGTTCTGTTTGGTTGTGGAAGCGAATACGCAGTCTACTTCTAGGCCACTGATTAAACTAATAGCTCCATCATTTTCGAAAACTTGTAATAGCGTGGTGTTTTATGGCGGTCAATTTATTCAAATGAGTGAAATTTCAAAACTAGATAGGGCGCTCGGGGTAACTACGAATAACAAGGAACCAGTGAGAAATTATTCGT
Organism: Andricus quercustozae; assembly: GCA_932072015.1. Classification (NCBI taxonomy): domain Eukaryota; kingdom Metazoa; phylum Arthropoda; class Insecta; order Hymenoptera; family Cynipidae; genus Andricus; species Andricus quercustozae. The sequence goes on along the minus strand of CAKNWU010206223.1, from coordinate 6,425 downwards.
CTTGATGACCCTATAGAAAATCAGAAAAGGCACGTTAATCAACCCTCGTTGTTTGTTCTGGGTAAGGAGAAGCCGTTCCCAGGCGTTGTCAGGAGGCCAAGTTCTTAGAATTATAATTAAAAGAAACGGTAGTGAGAGATGGGTGAGGCCATAAGAATTTTTGAAAAAACTTAAGAAACGGCTTTTCAAAATAAATGCATTAAAATAATAATAAAAAATAATAACATAGGCTAACTAAAATAGTCGCTTTTAGTATAACTAGCAAAGTTACACCAAAATGCACTTTCGGTTGGGACTTTATGAGAAAATTCGGTCTAATCCAAAACCGTTTTAGAGATTCATGGTACTTGGCACAACTTAAACAATTTTTAGCGAATGTCCTAACCTCGAAAGTGCCGAAAATTGGGCGAACCACCCTCGTCAAACATAAGATCGATGTCCAGGGACATCCACCGGTTAAACGGACACTATCGAGTGTCACCTGTGGTACTAAGGAATATGTACGACAAGGTGGATCATCTCCTAGCGAAAAACTTTATCTAATAATCAAAAACTCAGAATGTTCAAGCTCCATTGTAATGGTCAAAAGGAGCAACGATGCTTACCGGTCTCTTTCAATACAAAATAATGGCGTTCGGGTTATCCGGTATACCAGCATCCTTTCAGCTATCGTTCGACAAATTAATCGGTTCAGAAATGCATCCACATTTCTTTGCGTATGTAGATGCGATATCTAGGTGCGATTGAAGGACGGGGATTACCTGGAGGATGCCCGGCGCTCCCTCTTAGGAGGGCTTCCCTGGGGAAAGCTGGGGCTAACACATGGAGAGGCTCTTCATCAATCTTACACGCCCCTATCAATCCAGCTAAACGTCGCGTTCTTCTGTGAGACACTCGCCACCGAAAAGAAAGACTAATCTCCCGCGAGACCTCAGACTCATACGACGCATTCGCCAGTTTGTCGCCAACAGACATCCAGAGAAGACGCCCTCCACCGCTAACACTGACTAGCATTGCTTACCTGAAGAGTTCACATCTTCAGGACATCCTTTCCTTCGCCTTTACTGCCTACCACCCAGAAAACGGCAGGGGTGAAGAAGAAGGAAGGAGGTCTTCCCAGAAGGACACCCCTTTATCGTCCTCGCAGCCCACCTTACCAGAAACGGCTGGATTGGGTGAAGGAGCAGAGAACGTGGCTGGAGCCAGACAGACCATTCCTGGAAGAAGTGCCCTCGAGAATTCGGGCTCTTCTTCGTTGGATGCAGACGAGCCGAGATTAACGAAAGGGACTGCTGCCGAGGAAGATCCAGACCCCCCCTAAAGTGGCAACAATCCTACCAAACCATGGGCTTGTTTCAGGAAATCATGGCCCGTGTTTAGGTCCCTTCGAATGCTTTCTTTCTTTATTCGTATGTTTCCGACTCTTTTGTTTATTGTTCTTTCCGTTTCGCGATGTGTAGTTCGTCTTTAATGCCTGCCATTTTTGAATTCTTGAACATTAGTCTTATGATTTGATAATTGTTTCTTTTTAGGACATTTGTCTGCCAATTTTGAATTTTTATCTGAAAGCTTAGCCTTATGATTTAATCACTTTTTTGCGGAATATTAGTCTTTCAATTTTTATTTTAGTCTTCGAATTTTGAATTTTCATTTGAAAGCTTAGTATTATGATTTAATAACTTTTTTTTTGGGCGACATTAATTTTTCAGTTTTATATGCTACGTGCGTCTAAATGGAAAATTATGTGTGCTTTTTCCGTTCCCTGGCGGACTAGTTTATATGTGTGCGTCGCGTCTTCATTTCAAATAGTTTATTTTTTAAATAGAAAAGAACTCTTTGATGTGCATCAGCTTAATTCTTTTTATTATATGTTTTTTTTTACTTAACATGCATTTTCTGAGAACCCTCCCAAATATTATTTCGAAGTTCTTTTAAATTTTTCTCGTAACAGGTCGGGATAAATTATATTTCTCGCGCGTGACTTTTGACGTTCGAGTAAAATCATTTTATTGTATTGATTGTGTGGTGTGTCGCGAATACAACCGTGTTACGTGCAAACAAAAGGGGGAAAATTGTGCATGCTTGTTCCGTGCCATGGCGGACTAATTTATGTATGTGTCGCATCTTGATTTCAAATCAGAGACAGTTTAAACTTAATTGAAATTATGTTCAAAGAGGAAGGTAATTTTCAATACCGATTCGAAATTTTGGATAACCGATATTGTGGTGGTTTTAAATATTACTCGTTTAATTTTCAAATTTTAAAAGAAATCCTTAATATGTCTGAAATTAATTCTTTTGAATAATATATGTTTTTTACTTAACATGATTTTTCTTTTATAAAAGAATGTAAAATCACTCATCTTTCTTTGCATGAAAAAGATTTGCAGCTGAAACACGCCACTCTGCCAGAAACGCAAGCAAGAGTACTAAATTATTTAAATTTAAGTATCTTAAATTAGGTTAAAATCAAATTCAAAATCCTTTAGACCCATACTTAGTTTTCAGGTATACAGGATTTGCCTTTATACCCACACTTGGTTGTCGGGTATTCAGGAGGTAGCATCGTGTTTTCGTTGCTGTTTCCAACTGGTCTAAGTTTTCTTACCTTGATAAGGGTGAAGTCTGAGCACCGAAACGTTGGTGAATATTATCCATGCTTATTTATTGTGATTTCAAAGTAATAAAAATAAAAAAGACGAAATAAATAAAAAAGAGAAGGAAGGGGATTTGTTTGGTTGCCTTCTCATTTTTCTTTCCTCTTTTTTATTTTTGTCCAAAGAAACAAATTTTTATTTTGTTTTCAGGAATTGCAATAGGAGCATTTTGTGGTGTTTGCCCAAAATTTATCGTAAGATACTTGGATTATTTTCAGGAATTTATACATTGAATAAATTATTGATAAGGTAAAGTCAATTTTCTTTCAATTTTTCAGCTGTCAAAATAGTGAATTAAAAAGTGTCAACTTTCTGTTTGCTCGTCGATCCTGGAAGAAGCCAGGAAATTCCGGTCAACTATATACCAAGTTAGGGAGTCATCGTGGCTCAGATGGTATAGTGATTGTCCTATGTTCCAATACTGCAGCCTTGGCAGCCACGCTGGCGCGGGTTCGATTCCCAAAGCAGGAAGCGAGGCTGGACGTTCTTTCTGAAAGCTTCGCTTCTGTCCCTTGGTACAATACCCCACAGATATACCCTACAGTTTATAATTAACCCTACAGTACAGTCGCTAATGATCCTGGCAGTTGATGCGACTATAAACATTCAACTAATAAAAAAATATACACCAAGTTCTCGCACTCGCCTAAACGGGAAAAAGAAAAACACGCCCCACTGTATGGTACAGTTAGCAAATAGAATATTTACTTACATTCAAGTCTCTTATAGAAGATTTTAAGGCTGCAACTACATCTTGAACGGTGCAGAATTTGCTGTGAGGCGGAAAAATGATTTCAGAGGGCGGTCTTTCTTGCTTTTTTCTCTCTAAGATTTCTGGTTTCATTCTTATAGTAGGCGCAGTTGACAAATCTAAGATATTTGTCGGTAAAAATGTCCAAGCTAAACCCCACCTAAAAAATTATAGAATCTATTAAATAGGATTCAAATATTTCATATAGGATTGGCCTTTTTCTTCATGACCAATCAGATTTGAAATGGCATTTTTTGTACCATCACTTATGGATAATCTTGCAAAATTTCCAACTTCTCACAATAATAACTTTTTTTAACCAAATATTTCTAATTTGACAATTGACCGAAATTTAACGATTTTGACCATCATCTTAAGTAAAAAATAAAAAATTGTAAGCCGCTTATACCATCTATAAGCACGCGACTTGACGACACCTTGACGACTATTTTTATTTCTCAATGATGATTTATTTTTCAGGGTGCCCTGGATCGTCTGCGGGTCTGATGTGGAGCGAGTGGGATCCACCCAGTAATAAGGTGTGAATCTAATTGAGAGTACAAATATCGAAGAATTTCAAAAGTTTTGATTACCTAATTAATCCCGTTTTTTAAATACGCGTTTTAACTTTTTTCATCATGGAAGCATTGTGTTCCATTTCAATCATATTTAATGTGTTGAATATTTCAGGTAGGAAGTGTATACATTTTAATTATGATTGGGCGACGAAAACTGAAATCAACTTAGTACTGTTTAATACCGTAAGGCAAACTTGAACATTGTAGACAATTTAATTCTCTCTGGTCAGTAATGATTTGGAGCAAACCATGCCATTGAATTTTGTCAGGTGGCCTCTAAAGTTGAAGTCAATTTAATACGTTCTGAAGAGTGAAATGTGAGTACAATTTTTTTTTGCTGGAAGCGACGCTAACCTCTCACATGGTTTCTTTTTAAAACATATATTGCAATTATTCGGCAGAGCGTCTTCTGTGCAGTGCATCATATTGTTTATGGCTGGTATCGGTTAGCACTAGAAGTAACGGGCGGGGTCAATTGACCCCTTTCGATTTTTGAAGTGGTAAATCTCCGTAGCTGTTGCTTGCAGAGAGATGGCGTTTTGTGACTTTTAAATATTAATAAATAGGAGTATTTGACAATTTTTTCGGAAATATTGGATGTGCACTTTAAAAAAAAATTGAATTTTCATAGTCTGTTACCGGCAGGGATCAATTGACCCCTATAGCGTTTTTGCTGGTACTTCATTACTTTTTACCACTTCTGCGCATCAGTTTTGATTTATATCGCTTCTATAACGTGTGTGTGATATTTCTAATCCGCAGCACTATTACTGCTCTTCTATTTAACAGGAAATAGATGATATACTGCCTGCTGGAGTTTGCACTTATGGTCGGTTCTTCTTCTACTCTGCTTCAAAACATTCACGGACTATTAGTTCAATGCCAGTTTATAACGTTCTACATGTCGCATGTCCCGAAGAATAAGTCACTAACCAATTTTTCCGAAAACAGAGCGTATCAACGGTATTATGCTTCGCTAGCGTTTCGCATCTTTATTTAAAAATACATAGAGATACGACACAGTTGTGCACTTTGCCGCATATACCATTTTATGTGACCACGGTGCATTTACAAGCTTTCTTGCGAAAGCGTAAAGCAGGCCTGCCCAAACTGGAGAAATCGACTCATTTGCCAGATGGGATTTTAACACCACAAGTTTCCTCCGCTTAGCTCGGAGGCTTTGGGAGGTGGTCGCTCTCTGAATTTAGAATTGAAATAATAAATATATTAGCGTTTCAGGGAAAATAGGTTTATTCTGAACATTCTTGAAATATTAAACCTTAAATCCAACACTCTTTATAAAAGAAGTTTTTCGGAATATCATTTGTTGATACAATAATTACAGTAAATTTTTTGCATAAAATTTTAGTAATTTGATAAAAAAAAAGTATAGCTTCTTATATTTTGATTTTCTCGGAACATAATATTTATTTTCGATGCACAACTTTGCATTCTCATTCAGTATCGGGAGCAAGTTTTTGTTCTAATTAAGAATTCTATAAATAATCACAAATTAAGGCCGATTTTAAAAACCCACCAAATTTCAACCTTGATTCTCAGCGAATATTCCCGGAAATAGCTGAATTTGTTCACATTAACGTTTATGTAACCGTATTACGTGAGGTTTCTTTTCTGAAAAGAAAATTAAATTTATTTTCGCAAACCACGGCCTTGTAGGTCATAATATGTAATGCAAAAGCTTTACACATTATACGACTTGCACATATGAATATTGATATTTAAATTACCCTTTTCTTAGTATTTGCAATCCGTTTTCAGTATTACTTTCTTCACACAAACTTGAGACAAACGTAAATGTCAGAAACCCGCTTTTTCCCGACGTTGGTTTCTTCAAAAGTGATGGAACAATGTTATTGAATTTAGTTGCTTCTAATCACTTTCCCTTTTTGCTTTTTTCATCCCAAGAGAAATCTGTAAATCCTTAAGCTTACGGCTTAAGCTTAACTTATTAAGAGCCAGTGGGAACTGCAGTTCCCAAAAACGCGTTAAGATGCACCTGGTCGTTATCAGTGTTATACAAAGTGAACGTACCTGGGATACGTGAGAGTCATTAACGCTCAGTTTCAGCAGTTGCTGATTTAAAATCTACTTATTGTAAATTCTATCTCTTAATCAATTTGAAAAAGTCTCCTCTAAGCGCAGACAACTCATTCAGACAAGTCTCCTCTAAACGCAATAAACTCACATTCAATGTATGAACTGTTATAAATATTCAAGGGCAACGATTTCGACATTTTATAAAATATCGGCTTACACTTTGCAAAGAAACTGTCAACAATATTTGAACTACGGATCATTTAATACAGGCCTCGGCGGCGAGGAGAAATTCGGAGATTCCAGCACCTTTAACAGATGTGGATCGCTCGCTTCGTCTCTCCCACCACGAGTCTCTCCTCTACTCTAAGAGTTCGGGGTGGT
>CAKNWU010206207.1:0-13221 GCA_932072015.1 Andricus quercustozae | reverse complement strand
GTTGAAAATTCAACTATTCCAGTTGAAGATTTACCATTTTAGTTTAAAATTCATCACTTTGGTTCATTTTATTTTATAATCTGGAGATTTAACTATTCCATTTTTGCTTAAAAAATTTAAAAGTTTACCTAGTTGGTTGAAAATTTATCTTTTTTATCACAAAATTTAAGTGTTTCGTTGAAAATTTGTCTTTTTTGGTAGAAAATTAATGATTTCGGTTGAAAATTTAATTATTTCATTGAAAAATAAACGCAAATTACCTTAAAATTCGATAATTCAGTTAATTTCAACCAATTCTAATAAAAAAAAGTTCACTACACGCGGAATTGAACTCACTTTGATTATATCAACAGAAAAAAATTATTGGATTGGAATTTTTGGGATATTTGAATACTTTACCATAAAATCAGAGTTTGAGGCTGTAAAAGATATTTCGCATATGAAACTTTTTTTTAGTTCTATACCTACAAATTCTACTGTATTTCGTGAAAAGTATTTTTTCACTGTAAGACAAAGGTACTTGGAAATATGAACCTTTTTGGCCGGGAAAACCCGGAATAGTCCTTGAATTTTTTTTTAAATAAACGCTAGACACCCTGGTATACATATTCCGTGTTGATTGTTTTAAAAAAATGCGAAATATTTTAATGGCTCCGTACTATGAAAAATTATACCTGGAAAAAACCTGGAATTGACAGGGCATTTTTTTCCTGGATTTGAGTAGACACCCTGTTATAGCAACCTCATGAAACAAATATAATAATAATGGGTCTATAATTTCAGAAATTCAGATTTACATTTAAATAAAACTTTGCCAAATTATTTGCAAAACAGTTATTGTCCCTTCAATTCGCAAGATTTTCAGAGTAAGTTATTTTAACCAAAATTAAAAGCCTAGCAGAATCTATCAATAGAAACAGTCCTTGAACTATGCCGTATTCATACCAAAACCAACCATTTTTATTATCAATTTTGTAATTAAAAATTTCCAAATAAGTAATTTTATTTGTAAATGTTTCTAAACATTGTAGATAAAAAACATATGAATTGAAAATTATTTTTTAATACTGGGGAATAATCCTGATCTGAACATTTTGCTATCACTCTAGAATTTGTAAACTTTTTGAAATTATGGACAAAAACTTAAGATATCTTAATTTACGAAGACAAAAAAGTACTGATACCGACAATAAGATTTATGGCAAATTATTTCAGTTTTATTTTAAAGAATTAATTTCAGGTTTTGAAGATTTCTAATTGACAGGAAAAGAAAGCTGCAAGATTTTTAGAGATTTTTTTTTAATTTTGCAAGATTTAAAAAAGTTTTAGGAAAACTTAATTATTTGAAACGATATTTCGAAGTATTAAAAATATTTGAAAATAATTTAAACCTTCAGAAGAATTCAAACAAAGTGTAAATTATTTTTAATTTCAAAAAAATAAGCTTTTTAAGAATTTTGAAAGGTTTCAAGAGGAAAAAATTGTCTTAAGATTTCTGGGAATATTTAAAGTGGTGTTTTATTTTGAAAAATTAATTTTCAGAGTATATTTTACAACAATTCAAAAGATTTCCAAAAATAATCCGGAAGAATTTATGTTTTTTTGTAATTTGAGAGAAAATACGAAAAAAATGTAAAATATGCTTAGTTGATTCACATTTTTTTTCTTAATTTTTTGAAAAATTCGAATCATTTTGAAATATATTTAGGGGGTCTAGATATTTAAAGAGATTAAAAAATCATTTAAATCTTGAGAAGATTTCAAAACATTTCAATCAAAATTAGATTTTTTCGGATTTTGAAAAAAGAAGCTTTTTAAAAATTTTGAAAGGTTTCAAGATAATAAAAAAGAAGAATTCATAAGATTCGTAGGAAAATATTAAATGATTTCTGATTTTGAAATATGAATTTTAAGAGAAAATTGAAAAACTTGAAAAGATTGTTAAAATCTAAAATAAAATGTAGATTTTTGAATATTTCAAACAGAAATTTTAGAAGATTCTTAAGAATTTTTAAAGGTTTCAAGAGAATAAACTTTTTTAAAAAGATATTAGGGAAAATATTCAATGTTATTTAAAATAATTAATTTTAAGAGAATATTTTAAAAAATTTCAAAAGATTTCCAAAATTGTCGAAAAATAATCCGGAAGGTTTTACGATAATTTTTTTTTTATTTCAGGAAAAATACGAATAATTTTTTTTTAAATGTAGAAGTTAATTTTTTTAATTTTGGAAAAATTCGAATCATTTTAAAAGATATTAAACGGTTTAGAAGTTTTCAACAGATTAAAACATACTTTACAATTTGAAAAGATTTCAACAATTTAAAAAAAAAATTCATCTTCGAAAATTATGCAACAAAATTTGAAGCGTTTAAAATTGTTTTAAAGGTTTAGAAAGAATAAAAAAACTTTTCACAGAATTCATAGGAGAAATTTCACATGATGTCGACAAAGATTTTAAAGCAAAATTTTCGAAAAAGTTTGAGTAAGTTTATGAGATATTTAGAATTTTCGAAAAAATAATTTAAAACTTATAAGGATTTAAAAATATTTAAAACCAAATGTAGATTTTTTAAGATTTTGAACAAAGAATTTAGATAAACTTTTTAATTGACTGAAGAGATATTACAAAAATCGATTACTTTGAATTTTATAATAAGTATGCTATAAAAACACATGTAATTACAATAAAACTGGCATAACAAATGATTAAAAATAGTTTTTTCTGTAATTACTCTTCAATAATTAATCGCTAGTACCAAGGACATTAAAAATTATATATGAAAAACATTAAACAAAAATAATTAATCAAAGCTGCATTAATCGCAGATAATTAAGATATCAAAATTGTATTATATTCCCCATATTATGTATTTCTAATTATTCATTTTTACTCGACACTAAATTGCAAAAATATTATTTTGTTTAAATATAATAAGATATCACAAAACATAAAATTACCCATAGGAAACCCGTATGTAAAATGCGTTTTATTCGAGCTACTAGCAAAAGAAGATTTGACATTTACAACCGGAAATTTGGTGGGCGAAAATTAGTAGAAGCCCTGTTTTCTTCTTGATTCTCAATTCTGCAATAAAAAAATTGGAACTGATTCGACGTTCACATAAATAAAAAAAGGGACCCAAAATATTAATGGGTTTCCAAAGAAAAGCAGAATTTTATACTGCAAGATACATTTAAATAAATAATGTCGCTTGCATAATGCTTAAATGAAACATTAAATTATATAAAATAAAGGGGATTCGGTACTAAAATATAAAACACATAATGAACTTTTCAATAATTTAATTATAAACTGTGTAAATTTAATTATAAATAACCACAGACCACAGTGAAGAATAAACATTTACAAGTAATAATTAGTACTACATAGTGTAAAGAAGATCGACAAATAATGGATACTTTAGAGCAGACAGCTTAGTTTAGATATCCTGAGAAACAACCTGTTTCACGAAAGAAAAATACACGTTTAAGGATATACACTGCGTAAAATCAATCTCAAAAGTCGCCTATCTTTAAAATGATTGATAAAATCGGCAAAAATAGATCCGTTATCAATTTCTGACTCTTGGTGGAGGCTTCTGAGCGTCCTTCAGCAAAATAATAATTCGGGTAAAAATGGTTTATTTAACAGTAGTTATTCAAGTTTTATTTAATCCTAATGATCAAGGCATCATTTTATTCTTTAAGAGATTCAGAACAATTCTATTCAAGTGGGTTTTATTAACGAAATAAATTTAGAAATCATACAGTTATTACTACTATAAACATTGATAGTTTAAATTTTAATAAACACTACCCAAATAGAATTATTGAGAATCCTTGAAACTACTGTTAAATAAACAATTTTAACCTGAATTTTTTTTCTGAAGTACGCTTAGAAGCCTCCGTCAAGATGTGCAGAAATTAATGACAGATTTGTTTTTGTTGATTGTATAAATTATTTTAAAAATTGGCGACTTTTGAGATTGATTGTACGTAGTGTACATCATTAACATTAAGATGCAATTATATATTGTAGACATTTGAACAATGCTCAATATGCTCATTAATCTTCATTCTTTCAAGTATTTATGGTGAATACTAAAAGTTTAAACTTTCTTCCACTTTTTCCCATGCATAATATAAAAATGAAAGATATAAAAAATGCTTGCAACTTTATCAATTACTTCAATTCATAAGTTAATAATCGCGCATTACGTATATCTAAAACAAAGAATTCTTAACTTTATCAATAAAAGATTACAATCCTGCAAATTACATATTAGAAAAAATTGAGCATCTTAAGAAAAATTCCCTTATATATTTTTAATTTTCAACACTTTTTCTTGAATATTCTATTAAGTTAAATTATATATAATTGTAACAATATTCAAGTTATTGTCTAAGCCTATCAGAGAATTTGAAAATAATATAGAATTCAGATAATCATTAATTATTTCCAACTGCCACCCAAATGCCTTTAATACCTTGAACATACTCTTGCGGTTCTAAAACAGCAACTTTTATCTATAAAAACTATGTACTCCCTATATTTAAAGAAACCAAAAAGCTTAAGTATAATCAAAAATCTTGTCCAAACAGAAAACTGCCTGCTCTAATATTTCTCACGATTATAATCGTCTTATTTTAATTTTGTACAAAACTTGGTCAAAAACAGACACCAAAATGACAAACGCACAATTTCGAGGGAATTTCAAGTAAACCTATGGCAATAGAAATTGTAAATGTTACCATCTAGAAGTTTTCTCAGGTATTTCGTCGTGTCAGAATTAAACTAATCTACCTCCACTTTGATAAATTAACAAAATGATAATGTCCCATTATAATTCTCACACGTCGATTTGATTATCAGCACTTTATGAAAAGTTACCAATTTTTGTACTAATGAAATAGCACACCCTGGGCCAAATTTTAATTATATTTTACCCTCCAGGAGATTTTCTGAGATCAACTTTAGAGGATCAATGTTGAATAGATGTGAAAAGTAGCTAAATCCAAAAACCAGAGTCGTCTCGTACAAAGAAAGGTAATTTTAATTACTTCAAACGTTGAATTTAAAAAGATACCAACATTTTTGAATCGATTTCCATCCTAATTTCGGAAATCTTCGTTATTAATGAGGCAAATGAATCGAGGCCAAAAATATTGGTAGCTTACTTATGTTTCAGGTCTTTCATCAAAATGTGCAATTATCACACAACGTGAGATCTCAGCGAAAAGACTTATCGCAAGTGTGCTGAGAATACGCGCACATTGCACAAAAATCCTGGATTTCCCCACGAACATTACCAAAACTCGATCAAGGAGCACTTTCAAATTATGATCGAGATTGACTTAAATCGTTCTTCAACACGAAGAATCTGATCTGGATTTATTGTTGGCGCACAGGCTCCATGACTTGAACGACCTGCAAGAAGTAAGTTAAGAGACGTCTGATGATGGCAGGTACTGAAGGCTTGGCAGCAACCGCGCTTATTGCGTTTCGGATTTCGTAAAAAACATTGCGCGTGTAGGGATTCCTCCTTGACTTGAGACGTAAGCTCAAAAAGTGGTAGTAGATAAACGGCGTCAGTAAACCGGCACGGCCCCTGAAATTCAAAGAAATGTAATTTAAAAACTAAGGTAGAAGGTAAATCAGACAATTTCGAGGGGTTGATCACTCTTGAAATGTGGTTTCACATATGGTGAAATATTTGAAATGTTAATGATATCATTGCAATCTTTAAAATATTTTGAAATCAGGGTGGATGAACAACTTCATTATCATAATTCCCTGATTTTTCCCTGGCCATTAATATTCAATTATCAGCACTTTCATCTTGTAACATTTTTACCATAGAATATTTTATACACGGAATAAACAATTTCAGAATAAAATGTAAAAATGTCAAATTTATTTATTTCAATCAAATAAGATGACTTTTCTACAATAAAAAAGAGGATTTGTCAATCAAAAATGACGAATTTTCAACAAAACAATTGAATTTTAGACAAAAAAGATTACTTTTTTAAAAAATAGTTCAATTTTCAACAATATAGTTAAATTTTTAACCAATTTGTTGAATTTTTAACCTACAAGGATGCATGTTTAACCAAATGGTCAAATTTCCAAACCATAAAGGCGATTGTTAAGCAAAAGTTGCACTTTCAACCAGATAATTGAATTTTTTTAAAGACAGTTGAATTATCAACAAAAAAATAAGAATTGTCCATCCAAGAGGACGAATTTTCTGTCCTAATAGACGAATGTTCAAGAAAGTAGGTAAATTTTCGACCAAAAAGGATGAATTAATAACAAAATACTTGAATCCTCAAAAAAAGAATTAAATTTTGAGCCAAATAATACGATTTTCAACCAAATACTTGAATTTTCTACCTACAAAGATTGATTTTCAACTAAATTCGAATTTCCAAACAAAAAAGATTAAATTTAAACAAAAAACAGTTGTATTAAATATTTTCACTTCAACCAGCAGCTAACTTCACTTAGTTGAGTGCAGAGGGGGAAAAAATGGACCACATGCATGGGATTCGGTCCATTTTTTCCCCATTTTGCTAATATCTTCGTAAAAACTAATTTTTTCTATACAAGTGTATTTGAAAAATAGTTTTTATTTTTTAAGAATAATTTAATGAAATAATAAAATGATAATAATTATTATTCATTGCGAATATATTACAAAAATAAAGTTTTGTCCCTGCATTTGGTCCATTGTTTTCCACTCAGCACTCAATGAAGCGAAGTTAGCTGGTGGTTGAAGTGAAAATACTTAATTGCCAATCAAATAGTTCAATTAAAAAATCGAATGCTTTAGAAAATAGTTGACTTTTAAGCCCGAAAGACGAATTTTCAACCAAATAGTTGAACTTCCAAACAAATTAACTCATTTTTAATCAAAAAGATTAAACTTCAACCAAAAACAATTGCTATTTCAACCATATAGTTCAATTTTCAAGCCAAAAAGACAATATCTTTCGAAGACGGTTGAATTTTCAATCCGAAAAGTTAAATTTTCAACAAAAAGATCGGATTACAATCTCAATGAAAAATATAACAGTTAATATTTCAACAACAAAAGAACGAATTTTCAAAAAATAGTTAATCTTGCAAGCAAAGAGTTGCATTTTCAACAAAATAATTAAGTTTTCAACAAAATAGTTCCATTTGTAACCAAATAGCTGAATTTTCAAACTAAAAGATGAATTCTGAACAAAAAATGTAACATTAGATATTTCAACCAAAAAAGTTAGAATTTGTACCAAAAGAAGTGAATTTTAAAAGGCTTAAAAAGACTAATTTTCAACCAAGAAGATGAATTTTAAATAAAATACATCAATTTACAAACAAACAATTCAATTTTAAAGATAAAATGGTGAATTTTCTACCAAAAATGGAAAAGATACATTTCCAGTAAATAAACATAACGTTAAACAACAACAAAAAACGAAATTTCAAAAGAATAGTCGAATTTTCAACCAAAAAGCTGAATTTTCGACTGAATTGATGAATTTTCCAACTAAAAAGACCAATTTTGAACTAAAAAAAAGATCGCTTTTTAACCAAAAATGGAAGTTACATTTTCAGTCAAAAAATTAATTTCAATACAAAAAAACGATTTTTCAACAAATAGTTACATTTTCAACCAAACAAATGAACCTTCAATCAAAAAAAAAATGTTAACAAAGTAGTTCAACTTTGACCCAAGTCGTTGAATTTTTAATAATAAAAAAATCAACAAAATAAATAAACTCTCCACCAAAGAGATGAAATTTCAACTAAAATGATGAATCTTAAAGAAGAAAATTACTTTTTAACAAAGTGGTTCAACCTTTAACCATGTAGTTCAATTTTCAATCAGAAAAAATATGACAAAATATACATTTTTTAAATAAAAAATTATTGAATTCAACAAAAAAATACTAAAATTATAATTATCAAGAGGAAGCAACTGCAAAAAAATAAATAGAAATACAAGGCAAATAAATTAATAACAAGAATATTACATCAGGGTGGCCACAAAACTTAATAAAAAAAATGCCCTAATTTTTCCCTTCCCATTAATATTCAAAGACCAGAACCTTAATCTTGTAACATTTTTAACATAGAATCTTTTATAAACGGAATAAAACAATTTCAAATTAAAGTTGCAAATTTTTTAATTTATTATCCTTGAGAGTTTTATACAGTGCCCGTTATAAAAATTCCCTGACTTTTGCAAGTTTTTTTTTTAAATCCCGGACTTTTCTCTGATTTCCAGGTTTTTCCTGAGTTACATCCACCCTGGAAATATTTTGAAATATTTGTGAAATATTTGAAATCTTTGAAATACTTCGAAATCCTTAAGATCTTTATAGAATCTTTGTGAAATCTTTCAAATCTGTTACAATTTTAGTGAAATCGTGAAAAAATCATTTCAATCTTTGTGTAATATTTTAAACCACGATTAAATTATTGAGATCATTTGTATAATCTTTGAAATATTTTTTAATTTGTTTGAATCTTTGAAATGTATTGTACTCTCAAAAGTCGAGTGGCCAACCACAGGATAATTTAAAATTGTCAACTAAAGAAGAAACTTACGAGAAGACTAGGAAGATTGAGATAGGCAGTAAAATGATCTCGATCATTGCAATAAAACGCAAGATATTGCCTGACTGGAACTCCACCAGCGAGATCATAAGTCGCCACGCCCACATTCTGTTCTGTCCCAAGCACTACAAAAAAATATAATTAGTCGCTGATGATTAGGCATATCACAGGCTATAATAAACGTATATAATGATGCATCAAACAGGTAGTGATATAAATCACAATCTGTTAGAAACTGAAATGAAAATTGCTACTTACATCAAGCAAAGTTAGGGAGTAGCTTGCGAAATGAAGCAACGCGAACAAGAAGATGGGAAGAAGAACCACTGTCATTTAGTTAAGAAAAATATAAAATTTTCGATCAAGTGTAATTAAATGAAACAATTAATAATTATAAATCATACAATAAAAATTGTAATCATATTCAATTCAAAATAATTCGTTAATAATATTTCATATATTTTATTTCTTGCAATTATATCTACCGTTTATTATTAATAATGTAAAATATTACACTAATCAATAATAAATATTCATCTAAAAGAAGATATGAAATATTAGCAATTAGTATGTATTTTCAGGATGTCTACCCGACGGATGATTTTAAATTCTTGGTCATTTCACGGTTCTCTCCCAATCAATTAGTCACTTAATTATTTACAAACTGATAAAAGAGCAACAGATTATTTTAATGTTAAAAATGATATTTTTTGCGAAAAATGAATCATTTAAGTACATTACCACCACTCAAACCAATATTTAGTTAAAATTTGTAATTTTATAAACTCTGTTAAATTTTTGTTTGTCTTACATAGGTTAAAAAATAGTTAAATTCTGAATAAAATGACCTGAGGATTACGTTATTTGTCCAACTATTTAAGAAGCTATTGCTAAAATAGTTCAAACTGTAATATTTTCTTAAGCTTTAAATAATATCCAAAATAATCAATTTTCTTCAATGTTCTTGGATAAATTTAAATATTATTTCTGCTAGGAAACAAATATTTCTAACTTTTTATTCCAACTTCAACTTCTTACACGATAAAGAAAAAATTGTACAATTATGTTGATAAGTTGCAGCGATTCTTGAGACATTTACATTTGAAACCAGAACAAGAACATTGAAAAAAGTTTATAATTTTAGACTTTACTGCAAATTTAGGAAAGCATTACAATTTACACTATTTTTGCAACAAGCTTTTAACAAATTTAAAAAATAACTACACCCTGGGCTCATTTTATTCAAAATTAGCATAAACATTTAAACCTATTTTAGAGACAAAATTGTAAACTCTGAACTAATACAATTGACCAATTTTAAATTCGATAGTCCATTATGTTTTAAAATGTTTTATTTAATTTACAATCACAGGTTCAAGTATTTGTATGAAGCACTTCAACGCTTCGTGATCTTTCGCATTAAAAAAATAGAGTAATAACAAACATATCGAACTACTTTTAAATTGCATTTTAGTACAATCGAGAAAAAAATCTCGGTCACTGAATAAAATTCTCGGCCATTACCCAGGTTATTTCCGGTGAACGGAATTCCCGGTTTCCCGGTCATGTAGACACCCTGTATTAAACTTATAAAATATAAATCTCATTCAATTTACATTTTAGAAGTTTAATTTATATTTTATATAGTAAGAATATCGTAATAACTGTAAACAAATAGCGTAAACATGTTGCAAATTAAAGGATACGTGCTATCGGAGAGGCATAAAGAAATACCGATGCGTAAAACAAGTAGTGGAAAGAATCTTCCAAAGACAGCTCCGCAAAGAAAGCTGATGTGAATTGGATTGGTGGCATTCGCTGATGCAATCGCAAAGCATTGATTGCAGAATTACAAATTAACACTTTGTAGTAGATATTGTACGGATTACTGAAAACAGAAAGATTCAGCTTAAGTTTATACACTATTTTTTTTAGGTCTGCATTAATTATCTGAAATTAAAGAAACGTATTTTTAAATGAAAGATTTTAAAGAAAATATGTACACAAATTCACAATATTAGCTTTTAGAGAGTGGCTTTTCAGATGTGAAAAATTGCCTAGTTATTTCCCGACCTTTAAACTTATTTTATCAGGCCTTCAATTTTTTAAGTCAAGTCGGCGACTGCAGAACTAATGGTTATATGTTTTGTATTGGAGGAAATAGGCTACGCGTAAAAAAGTTAAATTATTTCAATTTTGTTTTAAAAGTGGACATAAAAAACTGATTGCGGATAAGTTCTCGTTGACGCGTATAATTTGGAACAGAGTAAAGAATTAAAAAGTAGGAATTAAAAGCAATATTTGATTCGTAAGTACCCTATTTCCACAATGTATTGTTTTTAGTTCAGAATTACGGATAAAATTAAAGTAAAGTATGCGAGAATTTGCGGTGTAGTTGAATGTAAAAATACGATGAAAAATTCTCCACCTGGAACGCTATTTTATCGTTTTCCGGTTTCAAAACATAAATAGCAGCGTCGTATAAACAGTAGATTGCAGCAGACAGAAGAGATAAGTGGAATTTTTCTAGACATTTATATTTCCGAAAAATAAATATTGAATGTTTTATGAAAATGGGATTCAGGCCTCACAGTCCCTATGGGATAAAATATAGGGACCAAAGGGTACTTTTTTTTACGCTCATAGGACACTTTTTTCGCGCTCAAATGAATTAATTGAGAAAACAAATTTTAATCAAAAAATTCCATTAATCTCCGTAAAATTGGAATGAATGAGTTCAGTAACTTTGAAATGAGCTTCACAAAATTCAACGGAATTCAAAAGAATATAATGAAATGCCTAAAAATTCAAGGTGAGGTTGAGACTTTAAGATTAATTACAAAAAAAAACTTTTAAAATTCAAAAAAATGTATTGAATTGAGTAGAATTTAGACAAATTCAAGTGAATTAAAAAAATAAATAGAATTCCGAAGAATTAAAATGAATTAGAAACATTTTTTTAAGCCGAACAAATCCATTTATTATAGTAAAATTTGAGTGGATTTAGAGGAATTTAAGGAAAATGAGAAGAATTTAATGATATTCATAAAAAATCCAGCTAAATTTAAAAAGCAATTAATTGAATTAAACACAATTCAAAAACATGAACAAACTGATTGAACTGAGGAAGTTTGAAATGAATTAAGAAAAATTAAAAGGACATTCAAAAGAATTTGATAAAATGGCTACGAATTTAGGATGAGATTAAAAGACTTCAAGACGAATTAAACAAATTAAAAAAAAAATCCATTAAATTGAGTAAAACTGAGTGAATTTAGAAAAATTTAAAAGGATTTAAACGAAGAATTCAGGATAAATTAATAATAATTCAAGGCGAATTCCAAGTGCATTGCAAAGAATATTTGAAAATCTTTGAAATCCTACGAAATACCTCACTTCTTGTGAATACATTAATTGAAATCTACTAAAATATCATAAAATCCCGTGAGATTGCATTCAATTTGATAATACTTCCTAAAATCCTGGAAGATTGATTAAAATACCTTGAGAGTTCTTAAACCCCCATAAAATCATTGAAATCCTCGGGAATCTTACAAAATCCCTTATAATCTTTTCAAATATCCTATAACCTTACAGGTCCTGTAAAATCACTCCATATCTTCCGAAATTGGAGAAAATTCTTTTTACAACTGCATGCAAATTTGTTCAAATCACTTAAAGTTATTAAAATCCGTGGAAACCTTTGAAATTGTTAAATCTCTTAGAAATGCCATGCAATCTTTTTAAATACTCTAAAATATTTCAAATCCTTTGATCATTTTATTAATTGATTATCAGGATCAATTTAGAAGAATTCAGGATACATTAACAAGAATTCAGGGTGAATTCCAAAAAACAATTTCTTATCTCTTCAAATTTTTGGAAACCCTACGAAATACCGCACTTCTCTTGAATAAAATCTTTAAACTGCACTCAAATATTATTAAATCCCGTGAAATTCTACTTAATCTGGCGTTATTTCCTTAAATCCTGGAAAATTTATTAAAATACCTTGAAAGCTTTCAAACCCTTACATTACTGGAATCCTCGGAAACCTTATCAAATCCCATGAAATCTCTTAAAATATCTTAAACCCTTATATGTCCTATAAAACCGTTCCATATCTTCCAAAATTCTAGAAAATTCTTTATCCTAAAATATTTCAAACGCTTTGAAATCCCTTCAAATTAATAAAAATAATTATAAAATTCCTTGCAATCTTTTTAAATTCCCTAAAATATTTAAAGTTCTTTGAAATCTTTTGAAATTCCTTGAAACTTTTAAAAGCTCTTTAACATTTTTTAGAAGTTTCGAAAATACCCTAAAATCTTAAAAATTCGTTCAGATTATTGAAATATATTACCAATTCCTCGGAATTTTTAAATGCCTACACTTATGAAACCAAAAACTTTTTATTATATTTCGAAGAAAATTCCCGCGTCTCTTACAGATACAGTTTTCATTTCGTCAGATCTTTAAAAAAAATCAAACATTTTTGTGGGTGGGTGCGCTGCATCACAAAATTCTGTCATTTCAGATGAAAGCATAAAATAATTTGCATCAAACTAAAAATATATCATCATTTACGAATATAGGTTTCGTGTGG
>CAKNWU010206204.1:0-11325 GCA_932072015.1 Andricus quercustozae | reverse complement strand
GTTCAACATTTGTATTTTTTGGTATAACATTAATCTTCTTCGTCGAAAATTCATTTTTCTGTTGTTAAAATTTTGTTTTTATCTGAAAATTTAACTATTCCATTTTTGGTTGGAAATGGATTGTTTATAGGTTGAAAATTCAACTATTTGGTAGAAGATTCATGTATTTTGTTAAAAAGTTGCCTTTTTTGGGAAGAAAATTATATTTTTCGTTAAAAGTTAATCTTTTCCAATTCAAAAGTCCACTCTTTTCTAAAACATTCAATTTTTCAGCTTGAAAACATTACACTTTTATTGAAAATTCGTCTTACATAGTAGAAAAGTCATCTTTCTCAGTTAGAAATGAACTTTTTTGATGAAAATTCAACTGTTTTCTTACAAATTTGTGTTTTTTTTGTCATGAAAATTCAAATATTGAATTTTACTGTTTGGCTAAATCTTCAACTATTTTTTGGAAAACTCGTCTCTTTCACTGGAAATTTTATCTCTATTTGGTTGCTAATGCAACTGTTTGGTTTCCATTTTTTTTAAATTCGTCTTTCTGTGTTGAAAATTCATCTCTTTCGGTAGAAAATCTTTTTTCGTTAAAAATTCATCTCTTTCGGTACAAAATCTTTTTTCGTTAAAAATTCATCTCTTTCGGTAGAAAATCTTTTTTGGTTGAAAATTCAACTGTTTTGTTGAAATTCCAATCCAATATATTTCGGCTTGAAATCTTAGGAATCTAAAGGCTTTCGTATTAATTCAATATGTTATCTACATTAATTTTATTTAGAGGCCGTTCAAAAAATACGTAACGCTTTTTTCTTAAGATGTTGACCCCCCCCCCCTCCCGTCCATACGTAACGCTTTTTCTGTAGTGAGTGCATTTAACTTTAACATTACCGTAAAGCTGGTGGTGACCCCCGATTCCCCTGAAGGCGTTATGTACTTTTTGATCGGCCCCTTGAAAAAAATTGTAAACGTAAAGCCGTCATGAGCCGACGGCTACGTTATTTCGGGGAAGGGGGAGGTCAAAAAGCCCGAAATTGTTAACGTAGTTTATGGATGGCCCATAATTGAAAAAATGTTCCGTGTGACAAGAAAGCGGCTTGGCACCGTCAGGGCTGCAAAAAATGTACCCCGGCGGCGTAAGGCCTCGACTGCACCACTAGTTAATTTTTTATAGTTAAAAGTTTACAGTTGTGCAGTTATGAGTGATTGGTGCTGAAAATTGGCTTATTTTAGCGATATGTATTTAATCTCTTTAATTTTAATTCTCCAGATTTGTGCGACCTCTTCTAAAGTTCATACAACTCGAAGAAATTCTGAGGCAGTTTATGTAGAAGGTGACACTCAGTTGGTATTTATCGACACGCCGGGTTTAGTATCCTCCCACGACTTTAAAAGGTACAGCATGGAAGACTCCTTTAGAAGCGATGTGAACCGATCTCTCAAAAGGGCTGATATTGTGGGAGTCGTACAGGATATGGAAAATTCCAGAGCGAGGGAGAGGATCAGCAAACGAACTCTACCTTTGCTTGAAGCTTATGGAAAAAATAGACCGACTATTCTCATTTTAAATAAAGTAGACAGAATAAAAAAGAAGAAACATTTACTGGATGTTGTAAAAAATCTAACTGATGAAAAAAGCTGGCCTCACTTTATTGACATTTTCATGGTTTCTGCTCTGAAGAACGATGGCGTTGATGATTTGAGGGTACGTTTCTTTCAAATTATTCATTTTTTACTACTGTTAAATTAAACATTCCTTTGACCCCCGACTTTCATTTGCTTCCAATATATTGAAATGCAAAACAATTACGAATCAGCTGCAAAATTCTAAATGTAGTTACCGCTTTCTTATTTTGCACGGCTGAACACTGGTTGTGCTATCAAAACCTGCCAAACGCCATAATATGATTCCCTTCTACAAAACCGCTGACAGGGTGTACTTCCAAGACATATTAGACTCTAGATCACAATTATTTGTGAATTTCGCGTTGTATTTCCCACAGTTCGGTTAGAAATAGAAGAGTAAAAACTTAATTTTAAAGCATATTATTCTTTGATACTCTATTTTATTTACTTTATTACGTATGTAGGTTTGGTTAGAAATTATGTTTCTCATAATTTCTTTTGAAAATAAAATTAAAACTTTACATTGAAATCCTTATCTAAGATGTCTACTCAAATCCTGAAAAAAAATGTCCTTGACAATTCCAGGTTTCTTCCAGGTATCTCAAGTTTTTTCCACTTATAATTTTTATAGCACGGAGCCATTCAAATATTTTGCATTTTTTAAAACAATCGACTCGGAATATGTATACATTTTCACGAGTAGGGGAGACCACCCTACAGTAGATAATGATCATACAGTAGATAATTCTCAATTATAAGTACAAATATAAATAAAATATGCAATTATAATTTTATTATATTAACACGTATCATGTCTTAACTATTAATTAAATTTAATTAATTATCTACTGTAGGATCGTTATATACTGTAGGGTGGTCTCCCCTATAGTATAAATGAAGTTTTTTTTTTAGTTTCTAGGGATTCAATAATATGTTTATTTTAGAAAGTCTTGACAAATTATATTACAAAATATTCTTAAATATATTAGCCCCACAGATTAATTAAATAATTGAATAACGCTAAAAACGTAATTAATCATTTCTTGAATTTCTCTCATTTGAATAATAATCCAAACAAATTTTTATTGTATCTTCTTATACTTAAAATTCAGTGCATATTTAGGTCAAATTAATGTGGGTTAGGGTGGTTCACAAAAAACTTGTTTTTATTTTTCGGCTGCCGTATCGCGACAGTTTGTTCCTCTGGGTAAGATAATATACTCCTAATTTTTTCAGATTAAAAAAAAAAATTAGGGGTTGCGAGCATCCAATTTACGTAAAAACTGAGATTTTCGTAGGTTTCGAACTTTTAAAAATATACATATTATTTTTAGAGAAATATCTTATAAATAAAAATTGTAGCTAATACAAAGGACAAAACTTTCACTCAGTGTCCAATTGAAAAAAAAATTACTTGGCGCCGGTAAAAGGCATAAAAAGTACGATTTCTTAGAAAGAGATAAACATAAGGAAGTAATAGTACCCTTAAACAGTTTTTTAAGGATTGCCAAAATTCTGAGATCTTCCCCACACAATAGGGAAAAATATATAATAGATATGAGACGAAAATTCAAAACCGGGGCACCAGAATAATAAAAAAAAATTATTTAACATTCTGGATTCTACATCAATGAAATTTTATAAAATAGTAAAATACATCAGTAGGGGGATTCTCTGTTCCTCCTATTGATGTATGTTACTATTTTATAAAATTTCGTTGACGGAAAACCCATTAGAAGTCATGTTAAATAATTGATTTTTTATTTGTTTATTTTTCTGGTGCCCCGGTTTTAATTTTTTCATCTCATATGTATTATACATTTTTTCCCAATTGTGTGGAGGAGATCTCAGAATTTTGGCAATCCCTACAACAAATATTTATGGGTAAAATTGTGCCCTTATATTTATCTCTTTATAAGAAATCGTACTTTGTATGCCTTTTACTGGCGCCCAGTAATTTTTTTTCAATCGGACACCAAGGGAAAGTTTTGTCCTTTATATTAGCTACAATTTGGATTTATAATATATTTCTCTAAAATAAATATGTATATTTAAAGAAATTCAAAACTACGAAAATCTCAATTTTTAAGTAAATTTGATGCTCGCAACCTCTAAACATTTTTTACAAATCTGAAAAAATTAGGAGTGTATTATCTCACCCAGAGAAACAAACTGTCGCGATACGGCCGCCGAAAAATAAAAATAAGTTTTTTGTGAACCACCCTAATGTGGGTACTGTATTAAATTAAATTTAAACCGTTTCAAATTCCTAACTTTTCAAGAAAAAATATTGCATTTTAAAGAAGATAGATGCAATTTTAACCAAATAGTTAAATTTTCATTTTAAAAAATTAATTTTCCACACAAAAAAATTGTCAACCGATGTGATGAATTTTTAACTAAAACGATGAATCTCCAACTGGAATAGATGAATTTTAAACCAAAAAGATGCATTTTAAACAAAACAGTTTAACTTTCAACCAAGTAGTTTTAATTTCAACCAAAAGATGCATTTTTAAACAAAAAGAAGTTTTCCATAAAATTACGATTTTTCAACAAAAACATGAATTTTCATTTAAAAAAGACAAATATTGAACCAAATAGTTGAATTTTGAAATAAAAAAAAAGATCCATTTTCAACCAGAAATGGATTAGTTAAATTTTCAGTTAAAGAAAAAATCATTTTCAACCAAACTGATGAATTTTCGACTAAAATTATGAATCTTCAACTAGAATATTGGATTTTTATACCAAAAAATGAATTTTTAACAAAAATTATGAATCTTTAATTGGAATAGTGGAATTTTCACCAAAAATATGAATTTCCAACCAAGAAGATTATTTTCTGCAAACAACAAATTTTTCAACAAAATACATGATTTTTCAACTAAAAAAGATAAATTATCAACCAAAAATTAAATAGATAAATTTTCAGTTAAAAAAATTAATTTCAAGGCCAAAAAAAATGAATTTTCAACAAAATAGTTAAATACAGTAATATAAATCTACTTTTACAAATGAAGAATGATTGTTATTCCATTTTATATTGAAATTTAAAAAAAAATAAGCACGCTTTTGAAAAAATTCCCTGGCTTTGAAAAAACTGACCTGATATTTCCAGGTTTTTCCAGATATATTCAAATTTCCTGACAATTTCAGGTTTTCCAGGCAGTGTAGACACCATGTTATCGAAATATTTAGTGTCTATATTAAAAAATTTTCTTGCATTATTTTTCATTATCTAGAATCGCATTATACTATTATTTTTAAAAAATTGAAACAAAAATATATTTTTTCAGTGGCGTTTGAAAGGTTTCGGCCGTTCAGACTCGATTTTTGCTAATTTTTTGCTCAAAATTTTATGTCGGTTTTTTTCCAGAATTATTTCCTCGATTCTTCAAAGTGGAAAAAGTGGGACTATGATGCAGAAATTTACACCGATCAGTCTCCAGAATTAGTGGTCGAAAGGACAGTAAAGGCAACGCTTTTAGATGACCTTCCACAAGAATTGCCTTACAAATTAGTCGTAAAACTCGAGCATTTAACCGTCTTAGAGGAAGGAACTATAAGCTCGCTTGTTCAGATATTGTGTCCCACGGAGCGAATTTGCAAAGTCGTGCTTGGGCCTGGAGGACGAAGAATCAAAGATATTTCTCTACAGTGCGAAAAAGCTCTCAGTAATGGTTTCCGAACTACCGTGAGGCTGACACTTGCAGTCGCATCCACCGAGAAAAAAAATTAACATAATTATTTGTATTAAAGTAAGTAATTATATACTAAGATTTTTCTTCTCAAATTTCGTGGAGAAAGAAATCTATCACATTCTTGTAATGATTTTATAACAAGAGTTTTATAATTTAAATAATATTACAAAATATGTACATAATAACTTGTAAGATATGTAGGAAAATAAATTAGTTGGAAACCAACTGTTATATAGGAAATACGAGGTCCGTATCCTTTAAATTTTCAGCAATCCATTCGTCAGCTTCTTTTTCTAGATCTTCTGTGAAGGCTGACTTCCAATTTCCGCTTTGTCCTTTTCTTACGAAAACGCCATTCATTAGAAGAACTCCGCATTCTTGGAGTTCTTCGAAATTCACCATAGGATTCTTTTTGAAATTTTTGATGTCCAAGTAATCGAGTAGTTTGGACAATTCTTCGTCACTATAGACTTTTCCAAGGAATTTTGATACTTTTTTGATAGAGGTCAGTAGATCCTGAAAATACGTTTGTGTTTTTAATATAGAGGAATAAATCAGATACTATCTTTTGTGAATTATATTTTTATCATGATTTTTTTACAACTTACAGCCTGCATTTCTTCGTAAAACATAAAAAGGACATTCGGGTGATCTTTTTGAGCCCAAGCTTCCTTTAAATGTTCCCAATATGGACTCCAGGCGGCTAAAAATAATTAAATTGTATCGTATAATATTATTTATCTTGGAAAAAAATCTAACAAAAATTAAGAAAAAATCATTATTCTCGGATAACACATGAAATAATTGCTAGCCGCGAGTTCGCGCGAATTAATATTACATGTTTTCAAACTTGCTATGATTATCGATTAAATCTATTCTATAAAGTTTTCATAACTTCTTTTTGGAATTTTCAATATGGAGCATTTTCAAATACTCTATTATGAAAGACTATTTCTAAAATGTTCTAATTTTTCAAGCCCAAAATTTCAAATTATTCAATTTTGAAGATTAATTTCAAGCCTGTTAAATGTTTACGTTTCTGATCAAAGTTTTTTCATGCTCACTTTTCAGTAGTCAATTTTTCAAACAACGATCACTTTCCACATTAAATTTTAATGTAAAAAGTTCATCAAATATTCAAATTTAAATCCTTTGAATCAAAATAATTTGAAACGTTAGAAAGTGTACCTACGATTTTAAATTGAAATGTACACGTTCGATACGGAATGATTTCTTGTTGAAACTTGATAATTTATACAATTTATCAGTAATATCGACGTGTGTAAATTACAAGGTTCCACCTCGGAGAGACCAACTGAAAAGGTGCTAACTCGTGGAGACAAAATGAGAAGGTGCTAACTCGCGAGGCGAACTCTCGAAGCTTCAAAATATCATACAAATTGTATTGTGGACGTCAGTGCCCTCAACTCTATATAGCAAAAATACATTCATCTATATAGCACCTTTTCATTTAGTCTCCACGAATTAGCACCTTTTCATCTGGTTTCTCCGAGATGGACACTTGTTATTTGGACACGTCAATATTGTCGGAATCATTCAAAATTGTACAATTTGAAACCGGATGAAACTGAAAACTGAAATTAAAACATTTAAAATTGAGGATGTCTAAATTTTAATAATTTTAGGCTGATTCTTCATAAAAAATCCAATTTCAATTAATAGCTCTTGAAATTGAACAATTGTGAATTGAATAGTTCAAGATTCAACTATTTTTTTTTAAATTGGATGCTTTATTGGTTGAAAAATTTGACATGTAAAACGTTTCAAGACGAATGTTCTACAATTCAAATATTAAATATTGTATAATTTTGAATGTAAATCGTTAAAGATAGTGCAAGTATACATTATGCAATATTGAATGCTTTCATTTTGATATTGTACAAATACAATCAATGGGGCAGAATACATCAAGTGTTCCCACCTAAAATTATTGATTTTTTGGATCGGGTTGAAACTTGGCTGAAATTTAGTCATAGTGGACCTTTATGAATTCAGCAAACCGCAGGTCAATTTATCAACCGGTTATCAATTTGCAGGAGCCTGAAATTTTCACTTTTTCAGGTGCGTTTTCACTTTCACGTTAGTGTAACTTCTTTTAGGATTATCCGATTGGACTTTTATTATAGTGATTTGGAAAGCTCTTTTCATGTACTTTAAGACTATCATAACAATTTTTTTTCATTATGAATTTTTATTTGTTTGAAAATCAAATTTAAAATTGATTTTTTGAAAAAAAACTACTTTTAATTTTTTTTTCTTTTTTAAGAAATAGCTTTTTACACTCTTCAAAGTCAT
Organism: Andricus quercustozae; assembly: GCA_932072015.1. Classification (NCBI taxonomy): domain Eukaryota; kingdom Metazoa; phylum Arthropoda; class Insecta; order Hymenoptera; family Cynipidae; genus Andricus; species Andricus quercustozae. The sequence goes on along the minus strand of CAKNWU010206204.1, from coordinate 3,685 downwards.
GCAGAAGAAAAAGTGGGCTAGAAATAATTTCATGGTCAAATTGAGATTTTTTACTCTAGAGAGGACCACATTCAACTTACGTAGCGCCCGGGAACATGTACTGTTCAGGCGCGAATCCAGAGAAGGGCTTTAGGGAGGGCCATCCAATAATTCCCCTCCAATTCTCAAGAGGAAGGTTAATAATAATTGTAAAGTAATAAAGTAATTGTAAGGTTATTTCTTCGCCTTGAATGTTTATTATAAATTATATAAATATATTAATCATGAACGTTATAAACATAATTAACAAATGTTTCAATAGAAACCATGTTTTTATATTTACAAGCTGCGTCTTGTATGTCATGGATTAATCATTAATCAAGAAGTATAAAATATTCATAAAATTTTCGAAGTCAAGAATAAATTATAAAAAGATTGGTTTTCAACAGAAAACTGTAGGCGTCTATTTCCACTTTTGCGATATTCATATTTTCGGTTCAAATCCGGGCTGAGGCAGACTTTTTCTTGGTCTTAAAACATTATTTGTCTGAAGTAATGGTTTTAACGAATCAAAATTTGTATTAATTATAAATGCACTCTATTATTTTCAATGTTCTAAATTGAAGAATGAATCAACAAATTTATAAATTTTCAAAATTGTATCATTTTACGCAATTTTAAGTTAGAAACATTTAAAATTAAAAGATTACAATTTTTTTTAAATAGAAGTTAAATTATTTTAATGTTAAGTCGTTGTAAATGAATAATTTTTCAATCGTTATTTATACATCAAAACATGTTTTGAAATCTTTTAAAAGATTATCTTAAAACTATATTTTTTACTAAAAAATCTCTTTAAACTTTCTCAGGAACCTTAAAGGACAAATTTATTATCTTAAAACCTTTCAAAATCCTTAAAAAGCTACATCGTTTTATTTCAAAATCTTCAAAAATCTACATTTTACTTTACATTTTTTGGAATCTTCACAAATTTTTTATTATTCTTGAAAATTTTTCAAAACTTCTCAATATCTCTTAAACTTATTTCAATTTTTTCCAAATTTATAACTGTTCAATTTTTATTTATTCATCAAAATTTGCTTTCGTTTTAAAATATTCTTAAATATTATGTTTAAATTAATTTTTCAAAATAAAAATCATTTAAAATTTTCCCATGAATATTAAGACAATATTTATATTATCTTAAAGCTTTTAAAATCCTTAAAAGCTTCAAAATTTTATTTAAAAACTTCTAAATATCTCCTCAACTTACTCGATTTTTTTCTCAATGAATACATTTTTATTTGATATTTAGACATCAAAATTCAACATTTTTATTTACAAATAAAAATTTTTGAATTAGAACAATTAAAATTAACATTGTAACGTTCAAAGTTTAAGTTTAGCTCTCCGAAATTTTAACGATTTAAGGCTTTCTGTTTCAAACTATTCAATTTCAAATTTTTTCGTTTTGAATATTTCATTTATAATTGTTCATTTAAAATAAACAGTAAAACATTGCTGACTATTAAAAATTGTTCTTTTTCTTAATATCAAGTTTTCAAATTAAAGTCGTTAAAAATGATATATTTTAGACTGAAACAAAAGATAGTTTATAAAGTTTCAATCGGAAGTTTACATTTGATTAACTACTAAGGCTTTCGAATTGAAACAGTTCAATTTTTTACGTCACACTCTGTAAATTGTTTAATGTTATCAGATTCAGAATCGCCCTGTAAAATCATTATTGTTCAATTTCGAATACACGAACTACAGTTCAATTTTGAAAATCATTAATTAATTTATATTTACAGTTGATTAACTTAAAACATTTTTTGTAAAAAAAAATCAGTTTCAAAGGATATTAATCGTGTATTGTGTAATTCTTCAAAACTGCATTTTAGCATTCTTTTAATTGAAAATATACCCTTAAAAATGAAGATGTAAACTGAATGATTTAATAATTGAAAAAGTTAACAACTCAACTTAGCATTTAAACAAAATTTGAAATCAAACTTATTTTAAATAAGTTTTTTTTAATTTTTAATTTATTTTTAAATAAATTCACTGTAATTTCCCGCTCTCAACAAATTCCGATCATCTACCGGTCCAGCGGCCACCCTGAGTTATGATATTTCAGAATATAATTATGCTTCTCGAATGATAATACGTATTTCGTGCTTGGAAGCTTAACAATTTTTCTTCAAAGAAACAATTAAAATTATATAGTGTTCAATAATTCTGACATTGAAGTATTTTAATTATATTTCTATTCAATAAAGTAAACACATTTTAATGTTTTTTAAAATATTGATAAATTAAAAAAAAGTAAGCATTCTCCGAAGTTTTTTATTTATTTTTAAAGATACTTTTAGACTTTACGTTTTAGTTTTCTTTTTAATTAAACTAATTTTTCCATTTTTAAACGCTCTGGCTTCTGATTTGTAAGTCTTACTCTTTTTTAATGTATGCAATTAAGGTAAACATCCCAGTAATCGTGACCTTAGTTCCAGTAATCGTGATGGCAATTTTCTTGCTTTTTATGTGTGTAAATCCGTGAAGAGTAATATAGTCTATAAATATCATTTCAATGTGTCAACACGAATCAATTTCAATGTCGGCCAATTCATTTTAATTCGCGAGATTTTAAGTCAAGCTCCAATTCGCCAGAATTCACTAGCGCGAATACAGTTAAAAACTGACCTATTCAATTGAATTCTTAATGTATAACTAACGCGCAGGGGCATATATGATCTGTTGTAAATATATAATAATGATTCCCGTAGCTCAGCGGTTCTCCTCTGGAAGTAAATTTAAAAAAAATGGAATTAGATCAATATTTCGCGAAATAATCCTTTACAAATATTTCGGAATTTAATGAGAGTAGCCACCGTATAAAAAGTGGTAGAAAAAAAGTATCCATTTCACTGGTACCCCCTGGTACCTCACTGGTATTCCCTTCCTTCTAACACTTTTTATACGGTGGCTACTTTCATTAAATTCCGAAATATTCGTAAAGGATTATTTTGCGAAATATTGATCTAATTTCATTTTTTTTAAGTGTACTTTAATCACGTTACAAAACTGCACATTTAAAGCCATAAAACAACTTGCTATCATTATTAACAAATACATGGAATATGACTTTATAGTGATAATTAGATTTTTAAATATATTGTTAAAACAATTTATTATAGTTTATGGCCATTTTCCCTTAGAATAAAATTATATAATAATATAATATGTAATTATATATAATATATAATAATATACATATAATAATAGAATAAAACTGATTTTCAACTTTTCAGTTAGACCGAGGCAATAATCAACTGACCAGAAATAATTTAGTTATTATTATATATAATAATTAAATTAAATTACATATATATAATTAATTATAATCAATCACATATAATAATAATTATTAATAATTATGTACAATAATAATTACACATAATTATTATTGACTGATAAAAATATGTTATGCTTCTATTTTTTATCTAAAAAATTATAATTCTTTATATAAAACATTTGAATAACGAAAAGATTAAAACCAAAAGTTCCCTGTTAATTTTCCTGTAAATTTTCTACTTACTAAGATCATTTTTGAAGTAATTCCAGAATGTTGGAAAATCGCCAATGTATCCCTGTGTTACAAAAGCTTTGTTCTGAATGTACCAAGAAACTGCTACGTCTTTTGGAT
>CAKNWU010206192.1:0-11895 GCA_932072015.1 Andricus quercustozae | reverse complement strand
AAAAATCTGAATTTATATAATTTTTCTTGTTAATACTGTTATTATCAATACTGACCCTTGACCTTGTCTTTTCTCTTATGAAAGGCTTAAATAACTTGAACACCATATTAATGATGTGAGGTTGATTGACGATATGGATATTTTTAATCCTTATAGGAACAGCATCCTGCAGTAAGTCGACTATTGTTTTAGCCAAAGATGGTGTCAATTGCATAGCTTGTTGAAGTGAGAATCCACCTAAATCAAATATGAGAACTGCCCCAGCAATCTGAGTTGTAGGTTCCAACATCGCAGCTTCCATATGTAAGATACTACCTTTGATAATTTCATGCAAACTGCATTTATTAACCTTCCATTTCTTCCCTATTTCTAAAATTAATATACGCCGGCCGCATTGATCCCGACTAGGCATAATGTTCAAGATATCCTGCTCAAAAATATTCCTCTCATTACTAGGCTTCAGATTTGCGCATATAATCGGGTGCTTGGCTTTGAAACTATAATAATTTTTCACTCGTTTGCAAGCCGATTCTGGATAGTATTTGCAAGGCCTTAAAAATCTTATAAGCCAAGCATCGTTTTCCAATGGACAATGGAGGTCTGTTTCAGCTGCAAAAAATATATATTTTATTTCAAAACATTTTTTTTAATTGAGTTATAAATATATCCGGAATGACCAAAGGGGCCATTCAAAAACTACATTACTCTATTTTGAACACCTTTTCCACCCCTAACCTTCTTCCTCACAGATCACCACACAAAGCTTGAACCCCCCAGTGTGACGTCACATATATGAACACTAGGGCCATAATATTTTATTTTCGAAATTCGAATATTAACATGTGCCACCGGGCACTTCAAAATCCCATTTAATTGACATGGGGAAATTTTGGATTTACGAAAAATTGAACTCATACTTCAGGGTTTAATCGGAATGTGCCAAATTTTTTAGGGTACTCCTCTTTAATCCCTAAAAAAGTTGGTACGCTTCGATCAAACCCTGAAGTATGAGTTCAATTTTTCGACAATCCAAAATTTCCCCATGTTGATTAAATGGGATTAGGATTAATTGGGGGGGGGGGGGCGTGCCCTCTAGGGTGAAAAGCATTTTTTGGACCACCCTAATGAACCCCCTCCCAACCGCATTTTTTACCAAAATAGATGAATTTTCAACGATAGAGTTTTCAAGATAAAGTCGAATGTGTTAAAAAACAGTTGAATTCTTAACACGAAAAGATTGGTTATCAACCAAGAAAGATGCTTTTTTAACCAGACAGTTGAATTAACAACTGAAAAAACAAATTAATTTTAGACCCATTAGTTGAACGTTCAAGCAAAAGGGACGGATTTTCAACGAAATAGTTGAATTTTTAACCAAATTGTGGAATTAAAAATAATCTATATTAAACTTTGTAAAAAGACAAATTTTCAATCCAAAAGGACATATTTTCAACAAAGCAGTTGAATTTTTAACCCGAAAATATGAATTTTCAACCAAAAAGGTAATTTTGTATCAAATGAATGAATTTTCAGCCGAGAAAAATTGTTTAGTTACGAGGGAAAAATGTTAACCAAATTGTTGAATTTTCATTCCAAAAAGGCGATTTCTTTAGAAAACAGTGACATTTTTGGCCCAAAGGATGAATTTTCTACAAAAAAGTTGAATTTTCAACCAGAAAACATAAATCTTGAACAAAAAAGTTCATTTTTAACCAAATAGTTGAATTTTAAACTAAAATCGATACATTTTTAACAAAAAATGGAATAGTTAAATTTGCAGTTCAAGAAATTAATTTTCAACCCGAAAAAACTGATAAAACGAATTTTTAACAAAGGCCGAATTTATTTCAAATCGTGCAGGTAGTCCATGCTCAAGTCACAGAATCATTTGCCACTTAAATATGTTGTTTATCAAACGCGAATCATTCAAAAAAGTTTAAAAAGGACGAAAGGCGGCGGCGGAAGCCTTTAAGATAGGGGCAAAGAGGGGAATAGGGGAAATAATGTGAAGTCTGTATTTAGATACTTGTACAATAAAATCGCTAATTTTCATTTTTTTAGGCAATTCAAAAAATTGTTATTCACGTTTATATTTTCCATGTGTTATGTCAAGTTCTGTCTTACACCCTTCCCTTCCTACATCACAAATTAATAAAGAATTCTTGCAGAATTATGTACGAAACATTACAATAATTTGTTTCATTCTTGAAACATTCTCCAGAAAACTTGAAGAAACTAAGATTAAAATGAAGTAAAAGGATAAATGTTTTTATACAAAGTGAATTTTAGTAAGATTTGACATATATTGTACCTTTAAATTAGGAATTAAACTTTCAAACACAAATACTTCTATTCAGCAGTTACGCTTTTCTAAAATCTAATTTCATTTGTAATTGATTGGAAATCATGTCATTATTAAAATTATCCTACAAATTACTTTGAAATGTTTTCAATATTATATTAATTTATACCTTTAAGTAATTCCCGTAATCGGTAAATTGCTTCCTTTTGCACTTCTGGGGATTCCCTAAGCTCCTTTCTAGCCATTTCTTGAAATTCCGGACTCGGTGGATCAATCTCAAACTCAACCAGAAAGTCACCGATCATAATTGAGGGTACTTCATCGATATCCGATAAAAATATGTCTATAAGAAAATCATTAGCTTAAAAAAAGAATTCTGATGAATATAATTGCACCTACAATACCATCTGGGAATAATACACCAGCACTTTTGTGATATCTCCTATTTATTCTAATGCACAAGTTATTTTTATTTTCTACAAAATAAAACGAAGTGGCGATATTTCTGCGTTTCTGCAAGGTAACATCTTTTTCAAAAACTGACTTAAACACTTTATCTTGAGCTCCTTTAACAAAAAATTGTATTGTGTGTATTATGAAAATTACGAGAACTTACACAGAATTCGAAAATTATGTGCACTCATATTCCCCGAGGGTACTGTAGATAAATGTTTGAAGATAAATTAAATACATAATTTTGCAACATATTGCAATATATTTACTCGAATTTTTTAATTTTGTCATCCTAACTTCCGTAACCATTTTGAAATGTTCAAATGTTACTCAGAAAATGTTCAAAATAAATACGAGTCTTTCAAGTTAATTTCGTTTTTCACTTATCACTTCTCCACAGATAACAGGAATTTTTTGTCTATAAATATACACCGATAGCTATTTTTCACTTTGAAATTCCCATGTGATGGGTAGAAACGCTTTTATCAAACTGGTGATAATATTTAGACGTGCACTAGAAAAATGAGTAAACGTACGTAATCGAAAAAAGCCGCCAACCTTGGAATTTAAAAAGCTTATAATTTACATTATTTACCATTCAATTACAATCTGTCAGAGTTCGAACGAGAGTTAGAATGATTACTAGGAAGAAGATTTGTCATATTCGCAATAAAACACAAAGATATTTTTTAATCCAAAGTTGGATAAAAATACTGCAGAGTACATGATAAACTTCAATCAATCAAATTATAAATGAATTTTAGGTTTCTGTATTTAAAACCAAAATGATACTTAGAGAAAAAAATAAGTTTTTCATTCCACTAAATTCCATGGTGTCAAATTTTTATCCAAAACTGGGTCAAACACAGGTAACACAACTTTGGATAATGTTATGAAGGGACGGCGGGCAAAAGGGCGTAAAAGTCAAATTTCGGAAATTTGTTTTATTGACTTAAAATAATTGTTTTGACCCAACTCATGTGCCTGTAGATGATTATGGTCCAGTTCGATTTAAAAGTGGGCCAAAATCCAGGTTCGGAGTTTTTTTATGTATTGATAACTTTCTTTTGTCTGTTCTTTTAACAATTCAATAAAGCTAAGTAATAGCTTGAAAGTACTTTTTATTAATTTTTTAATGAAAACATGAAAAAGATATGCAACTCTTTGTGTGTCAATATTTTGATTTTTGGGGATGTGCCGCACCATTGACAAGGGGTTTTCTCAGAGGTGGTGGCTTTTTTCAGTATGTTCCTTATATGGTTCGATAGAGCTAAGTAACAGCTCGAAAGTGCATTCTTCTTGTTTTTTCAAATACAAAAATTAAAAAGGTTTGTAACTATTTCTGTATTAGATCCGGTTTTTAAGCGCTCTGTTCGCTCTTTGCGACCCTTCATATGATTGAAAAGGAACAAGTTGCATGTAAAAATCAGTCCGTTCGATTTTACGCTTCTAATTTTATAGAGTAATAAGGGAGTGTTCATTAAATACGTAAAGATTATTTTTTAAACTTTAGACCCCGCCCCCCTCGTTATAAGGCCTTTTCTATAGTAAGTGTATGTAACACAGTGAAAACAAAGTGTGAATCTAACGCTAATTTCAGGGTACCATATCGTTAGGGTACCAAAACGTCACCTGCTATCAATTGTTTGTACAGTTTTGCGGCAAAAACAATAGGCGACAGTTTCGTAACCCAACTCCGAGCGAGATAGTACCCCATCTTGAAATTAGCTGCAAAAAAATTTAGCCCAGAATTTTTAATGTCAACTTTAACATAGACGTAAGATTTCGCTGCCGCCCCCCCTCCCCCCAAGGACATGAACTATTTTATACAAATCCTTTCTTATAATATCAGGGTCAACTCTCATAATAAAAATTAAAAACTGGCAACTTGAATTTGATAGAAGGTTAAGATGTAATTGCAATAAAAATATACATGGAAACCATGACCTTATATATGAATTTGATCTGATAATCACAGAACTAATTTGTATGACTTATTATATTATATTATTATGTTAGCGAAAATATACAAAAATATTAACTTTCAGTGTCTCAGTTTACACTGTCACTTTATGGGGTTTTCAAAGTGGGATACAACCTTTTTCGCTATGATTTTGTAAGAAGTGTTACCTCGGTGGGGTCGTTGAACTGACCCTTCAAGTAGGGTAAACTGGGACATCGTCGTCCGGTTAACATTTATTGCTCTGTATAAAGTTAATACGACATTCATGTTTCTTTTCGTGTCCCACATTATTGTATAACACATTACCATATGTATTTATTATTTTAATATGTAAACCAATGATTTCATAATTTAATTATTTTCAACAAGCTACATTTGGACGACGCTGCATCGCATTAGAAAACTTGCTCAAAGTTAATCCCGGAGATATTTTTCATCATCATTCATTCATCATCAATGATCGGATCATTTTATCGGGAGGCGGATAAAAATGATCTGATGTCGGATAATTGTAGTTTTCAATTGTTTGCAACGTTTTTACCTTACTTTGGATAAAAAAATATCCCTATGATTAACTGTGTTGGTTTGGTTCGCGGAAAAGTTATGCATTGGAAAAATAACCTTTGAATGCATGTAGTAAGAAAGGAAATATGTTTTTACGAAAAATAGTGATGGCTGGGATAAAAGTTTTCATCCGTTGGCATTCTGCTAGGTACAAATAAGAATATTTACTTTATCGACCGTTGAAAAATAGAATGATTCTTTGTTTTCAGACTAGAGTTTGATCGTATTATCGACGTTTGTGGTTGAGTTATCATCCAATCATTTGTCAGATATTTTGTTCGTGCCGCCCCGAAGAAGAAGCCTCAAATATTTTCTAAATTTAATATATTTCGGACTTGAATTAACATGGTTAAGGAATAACGATGTTATTTTAAAATACGCATTTAGCGCCCCCGCCCCTCCGCCGCTCGCCGGTCTACCTTACATCATGTCTTACTGAAGTAATGCGTTTTTGTTTGTTTAAAATATTACCGATAATCGACGAGTGGATTATAAGTGTCAAATGAAAAAAAAAGTATTTTTGAAATTAGTGTGGCTTACGATCTTATGCAAATAGATGAACGATATGACTATTTTCAAATAAAAAATTGTTTCATGTGACATGAAATGAATATCACTAATGATATTTTAGAACAATTTCATTCCCTAATTGTGGCGTGACTATCAGATCACGATGTTACTTGGGTTTGCAGAAATGAGAAACAATTATTAATGACATCTTCGCAGAAAAATGTGAATGTACTGACAAATTAAGAATTGAAAATTTTCTATAATGTTTCAGAAAATTGAGAAAAATATATACTAATTGTTAATTGTAATTAATTTCTTAAAAGATACTGAAGCTTACTTGAGAAAAAAATAACTCAAATGAAAATTGTTTATTTAAAAATAATTACTTGCATTGTTTTGTTTCGACTTTCGCTGAGGAAAAAAGCTGCAATTCCTAAATCCAGTCCTGATGCTCAAGGATTAATTTTATTCCTTGAAAGATTATTCACAATTCTGTTGGGATAGCTTTTATTAAATCCCACCAAAAACACTACGTGTTAAAAATTCCGCCAAGTACATGAGTATTAATATTTTATTCAATAATGTAACGGATAATCAAAGTTGTGAAATAAAAAAATAGAGGTAAGTACCAATAGTAGAAATGGTTCAATGAATTAGTTTGATAAATAATTTTTTCTATTGTATACAAAAATCTAAATCATCATAATTTTAATCAAAATAATGAATAGACAATAAACATAATAAACGACTGCTAAAAATAAGTCTAAGAATGATTAAGACCTTTTTTAAATTTATATATCATTGTTTTCATTTGTACCTATTTAATATATCCATACTGAAATTTTTGTACGAATAGCTTTATTTTTGTTGTACAAATAGCGAAAACTAGAAAAAGGGTATGTTCATATAGAAATTTAAGTATGAATAGCCATAATTTTGTGGTATGAGTATAGACTCTGCCTTGACCCGTTAACCAGACACTTCCGAAAAATAACGTAAACCACACACATGGTTCCAGCGGACCCGAGCATGAAAAACGTTAATAACTCTTTTATGTATGCATATAATGACTTCAAAAATTTTTGACATTTAGTTTAAACATTATTCAAGAGAGCTGCATAATAATTATTGTACATCAACTCAAAGTTGGACCGGGTCTCCTGGACCCAGAGTGTGGTTAACGGGTTAAATATGTTTCTTGTTACTAATATTATTTTATACTCGTGGCTATTTAATTTTTCTGTATCGACCATTCATTACTTTTATGCAAGCATTAAAATTCATTACAATTTTCATTACAAACTACTGTAAACGGTATATGATTTATTCGATAGTTTTATACGAACGAATAAATCAATCGATTACAGTTTTAACTGTGTCGGTGCGTCTGCATGGGGGTCATTCAGAAAATACGTGATACGCTCAGGGGAGGGTAGGGGTCTATGAAAGTATCATTCTCCATGTTAAGAACGATGGAAAAAGCATCACGTAGGGGGGGGGGGGGTGTTAAAAGTTCATGAAAAATGTATCACGTATTTTGTGAATGGCCCCATGTTAAAATAGTACATTTTTGAATGAATGTTTATCAGTTAGTTTTTTTTTTTTAAAGAGGCATATCTACCGACTGTCAGTACCTCTGTATGTTATAAATACATGGGAGTCTCACCTATTTCCCATCTCCCTTATTTCCCGTCTCCTCTATTTCTACTCGGCCGTGCACGGTTATTTCCATTTGCGCAGTTCCGGCAACTCCCACCACGGTCCAGGCATATTCTCCTCCACGTCAGTGACTGTCCAATTAAAGAGAGGCCCGAAGAGCGGGAAGCGTTGAATTGAGTATTTCAGTATGCCGTCATGGGAATACGTCATACGACTTTTTCGAAAAAATGTTCCAAACGTAACTCATAAATGTACGAACAGTAATATTTCTCAAGTGTAGAATCTATTTCCTCAGTCATGTTCCATTATTTTGTCGATTCACGACCATTCAGTTTCACGAAATAAAATAAAATATCCTAAATGTCAGGTACTTTAACCTCAAATTTCGGACAGTTGCTTGTATTTCGCGAAACTGAAATGTCTTCAACCGATAAAAAGATGAAGAAACATAATTGCGCAAATGCATTCTACACTTGACAAGACTACTATGCAGACCTTTATAACTTACATTTACGTTTCGGAGATTTTCTCCAAAAAGTCGTATGCAGTACCACCTAGTCTAGTATATGGTCGCGGTACGTCATGATGCAAAACTCACTATTCCGCGAAATATTTGCGTCGTTTTTTGATTCTATAATATTGATTTTTAGTTCGCAAATTGTCGTACGCCAACAAAAACACTTGAAAGACACTTGAAAAACGTGGATGCATGCATGCAGACTAACGGACCGCGACTTTTTCAACTGCGCAATAAGCCGGTTGCAACCATCTCTCACCATTTGAGCTGAGAAATTGCGTGGGCCAGCAGTTCTAGTAATTTCGGGTGTATTTATTTGTATTAATACTGATAGTATTTATTGATGTCAAATCAACCCGCGCTTTTCGGTTGAAAAAGTTGCGTACAGGCGGCGCATCGATACAAGAAGGGGCTTTTGTTTCAAGGTCGGGGAAATAGGCGAGACTTCACTGCAGTACATTTTTTGATAAATTCAAATTTTACTTAATCATATGTTTATGAATTACTTTATCCTGAAAAAGTGGTATATATTGTATACCTTAATTACTATATTTATGTAAAGTTTCATCGAAATCAATCAATTGGTTTTGTCTGCGCAGGTAGGTCTGCATGTTAAGAATTGTTAAAAAATTACAAAAAATGAAATATTTTCATTATAAATCAATGCATTGCAAACTTATCAAAACTGCTTTCAGAATTTCTACTTTTAGCATCAAAAGGACTACTGTAAGTATAATAAATTTCCCCCGAAAACCTAATAAATTAAAAAACTGTTAGGAAATGTTTTATAGAAGTTAGATAATGTTTCTATATTTTTGATAATATTCATACTTTACTTAAACACATTATTTTTCGTAAAAAATTAGTTATGTTTTTCTTCTGCAAAATGAAATTACCACTTAAAGATAAGACAAAGAAAAACTTTCGAGATGACTCAAATGCTCATGATTCAACTCGCTGATCCAAGTCCACACAAACTTGATTAGAAAAAGTTATCTAGCTTCCATGAAATATCTTTTTAAATAGATACAAAAATGAAAAAGGTCACTAAAATTAATATTTACGCAGTTTCACAGCCAATCAGAATTTCGACAACAATGTGTCCGATATTTTCGAGATATTTGGTAACATCACATTTTTAAGAAGAAAAACTGGCTTACTGTCTTTTATTTGTACAATCATTGGAATAGGCTCGGCTGCGGTTTACGATAAAAATATAAAATCCTCAGTTTCAATAGAAAATAAAATATGCTCCTGAAATATTGAGATTCTGAATACGGGTAAAAAAATTAAAAATCAAATTTTTAATTTTTTACAGAAATAAAGACTCGCTTCTGAAGTACTACGAGTACGCTGAATAATAATAATAATAAACAAAAAATTGTTTCTGTTCCGAGAAAATTAAAATTTAATGTGACGGTGTCGCACTATGTCTGACGATTTTTCGCTGAAAAGCCTGAACAAAAGATATATTTTTTCAATAAACAATAATAATTTTAAGAAATATCGATGCTGAAAGAGAGAACAAAAATTACTACCACGCCCAAATCATAAGAGAAAATGTTAACTCAAATTTAAATTCCAAATTTTTTAAATTATTATATTAAATAATGAGAATTTGGATAAATCTATGTAACACAACGTGTATTTGATTGTTTAAGAATTTTTTATGCAGTCAACCCATTTTCGAAAAAATGTTGGTTATCTATTTCTGTACTGCCACCATTCATTTAATATTACATAACTGTGAATAAAATTATTTTTAACAATTATACATAGGCTCCGAAAAATATTCGTTTGAATCAAAAATGTTTCTGTTTGTTCAATGTTCAACCATAGAATATGGTTATTATATGGGAACAAAATATTTAGTTGACCCAGTAAACTTTTCATTCAAAACATTTGGATTAGTTAACAAAATTAAGTTCTAAAATACTATGTAACCCTCTATTCTATGTGCCTCTTCTATTTATATAATATAAATTTTAAGTTTTTAATCATGGACATCACGTGGTGTTTCTGATACGTGGTCAACGTTAAATTAATTTAAAAAATAAATTTCCTAACTTTTCGATGGATTCCCGAATTTTTGCGAAATTTTACATACAGTATTTCAGGGAAAATTCCGTAACTTTCATGGAAATTTCCGAACGTTGGTGAAATTTCCCCTTCTGTGAGGTACGAAAAAACACCTAAGTTTTAAGTAAATTCATGAACTTTTCCTGAATTTAACATACACTTTGTTAGAAAAAAACCCTAACTTTATTTAAATTTCCGCACTTTTACGGAATTTTCCCTACAATTTGCGAGGAAAAATTCCCTAACTTTTAAGTAAATTACCAAATTTTTCTGGTTTTCCTATGTAATCTTAGGTAAAACTGCAGAAATGTTAGGGAAAAACATTTTTCGGGAAAATCCCAGAAACATGTCTTACAGTGTACAGTATCTTTCGAAAAATAAAATTAGCTGCTGCTCATCAGATTTGAATAAGAATTTAACCTTTATCCACAATTGAAGGAGGGAAAGCTAAACTTGGCTCCGTACACTTTTTGAGGAAATTGAGTATTCTTCTAAAATCTTAAAAATGTTATACTAGTACTACAAATGTTCCTGTTCTCTGTTAAATAGAGTATTTTGTTTATGAAATAAATAAAAATATGTAAGAAATAAGATTTTTTCAACTATGTATGTACCATTTTTATTCATAATACCAGGGAAAGCTAAACGGTGCTAAGTCCATCGCTGTATAAATTAGATTATTATTATATCCACAGGAAGCGCCATCTATTTTTTTATAAAATTTTTTTAAAACTGATTCATCTACCTACACAAAAAATACTTACTTACTTAATAGGTCGTAAATTGTTCCTCTAGAAAGGTTGTTTGTCTCTCCTGTATAACAAGGTGGACTTGACTTAGCACCGTTTAGAAAACCAAATAAATTTTGTCACATAAACAATTTCAACCTGAATTAACCTGATTTTGTAAATCATTATAAAGGTCTGACGAATGTTGAATGTGACGGAACGCAGAGTAAATTCTTAACTGGTCCTCCACTTAAATGTACAACGTTTCAATTCAGATTTGGATGACAATTTCACACCTTGGGATTTAACTGTGATTAAAAAAATTTTCATCAATGATTTCTATTCAATAAAATCTTAAATTTTTATTCAACTTACAATTGAATTTTCGGGGGAAAAACCCAGGAATTTTCATTTATATTTAAATCATGTATCTTAAAAGGATTTCGCGAAGAGAGCATTTTTGAACATACAGCGAACTTCGTATCCTCAAAAATGGTGCGTATACAAAAATAATACAATATGAATAAATTTAATCAATATAGCACATTATTATCATATAAAACAGTAAAAATATTTATAACCTTTCCGAACTAAGCCGTCTATATGAATTAAAACTAGTCTCAAAGATAAATGTATTTTTAAAAGACAGCACTGCTGACTATTTTTTTTATCACAATGTGAAAAAACGAGACAATATAAATAACATATGTACTAAAAGTGAGCAGAGATAGACGGTTGAAGCACGATTTTCTCGAAAACAAGCAAAATCCTTCTTTTGCTTATATCATCATTTTTCCAACCATCTGGAAGTCATCTTAAACGAAGTTTTCTTGATTCATCAGTGCAAGGAAATTACTTTTTCTTGTATCCGTAGCTGTTGATGGCTAAAAAATGGAAAGTTTTATTTAGGATCTTAAAATTAATACTAAGACAAAATTAAGAATCTCTTAATTTTTTCAGAGATTTTTAAATTTTTTAATACTGTAGCCAATTTTAAATATATACAAATGAATATGAGAAGAAAATGTAATATGAACGGAAAGACTATGTCTAGCATTACGGAATTTTCCATAAGATTAACTACTTATTGGAAAGATTGCAAAACATATCAAATAATATT
>CAKNWU010206167.1:0-10043 GCA_932072015.1 Andricus quercustozae | reverse complement strand
ATTGTGTATTCAAAGGAGGGGGTTCTGGAGGGGGTTTATTTTCTTCTAAATTACCTTCATTTATCTCCTGAAAAATTTCAGGATTTGTCACGTTTCTTTCTTTTGGAATTTTTATAACATTTTCTGGTTCCGAAAGTTATTTTATATTTTCTTCATCCGAAAAATGTTCAAAATTTTCGTCTTTTAGAACCCCGTCTTCAGAAGTTGAGAAATTATCTTCATTTTCTTTTTCTTCTTGTTGTGCATCAGGCTTTGCCTTGGATTTTTAAAAATTGTCCTTCTTTTTAATAATTTACTATTTTGAATAATCAAAATATTCTGTATCTGAATTAGATTCATCTTCAGGTTTAAAGTTTGTGTGCGTTTGCTGTTTTAAATTCAAAGACTCACCTGTGGTGGCCTTATTTCTCGGTCAACCTTTCTTTTTCAAGGCTTGCGGGTTGCTTGAATTTGTGAGCACAGCTTTCTTGGGCCTAGATCGTGCTTTTTTGACAGGTGGCGAGGGAGGTAGGTATTCTCCCTCACTATCTTTATATGACTTACCTTGATTTTCAAAGACAAAGAAGTTCTTTTCTCTCTATTGTTTTTCGAATTAAAAGTAAAACTGAAAAGTAGAGAAGTTTCTGTATTGGACTATCACAAAATTCATTTTTTATTTCATTTAGTGATTCTTCACTTATTAGATTATGAAGAATTTTATAAATTTTTTTCTTCAAAAATTCTCTATTCAATTTGATATTTTATTCAGAATCTCAATTTTTATGATTCTCGAAGTTAAAGAATTCCATAGAATTGATAGGATTTTCTCCCCAAATGTTGAGTTATTTTACGAAATTATATTAATTCCCACGGTTTCATTGTTTTCTAGAACGGGGTTCCTCGATAACGCATCTGCATTAACATTAGATTCTCCTTCTTTACAAACGACGTCATAGTCATATTCGGCGAGCTTCAATCGCCATATTGAAACTTGAGAACAAGGATCTTTAGAATTTTTAAACAAAACAAGAGGCTTATGGTCTGCAACGAGGGTTAATTTTCGCCCGCGAAAATAAGGGCGAAAATATATTACGAAGTAGACTATTGCCAGAGCTTCTTTTTCATATGTGTCGTATTTGCGTTCAGTATCGGTTACTGACATTAAAACATACGCAATGAGATTCGTGATGCAAAACTAATAATAGGTGGCAGCAACGAGCCGTGTACTAGATCCTCTGTCGAAGAGAGACGAAATGCAATATGGTGCTTGATATGCGGTTGCTTATAATTAAATATATGAGGGTAAATACACTCTAAATATATGTTCAGTGCTCATAGACGAAGGTAAATTATACTTAAAGTAGGAATTATACATATAATGGGATATATGGTAAACCTAACCCCACTTTGAAAGAGACAGCCAGAAAACCTTACAAGGTATAAATGGCACTTTATTCTTATTCACAAAATTTCTTTGATTGAAATGAGTATCTCATTGACAGATGGTCTAGTATTTGGCTCGGTGCTACCACCTACGATTAGTTTTTCGCTATGAACCTCATTGGTTGGTCTTGATCTATTTTACCTTGCTAAAGTATTCCGCCTATGGCATAGCCTGATGCATCTGTAGCTACAATGAAAGGTTTTGAAAAATAAGGTCGAATTAAAAGTGGTTCTTGGCACAATTTATCATTTAAAATATTAAACGCCTGTTGTTCATTTTCAATTCAATTAAATGACGTATCTTTTTTAACCCTCCGTTAGACGCAACCAGCCTGACAGGCCACCTCAAGCTGTTTCCGCTCATCTCTCCTACTACGGAGCGCACATGGGCCTGACCTTCTTAGTATTCGTTAATCAATACAAGCTCTTTCGAAACCCTCTAATCAGTTTTATAGCAGACTACGTAAAATGTGACCATAAAATGTGACCATAAAAATGTCGCCATATTGGATCCACCATTTTAAGTTTTGTAATTCTAACGTCAGAATCGTAATGAGCGACCCCAAAAACCCCCGTACATCAAGTTTAGGCGAGTTGAAAGAAAATTGCTAATTCTGCGATTGTGCCTTTCAATAGTCGCCATATTGGATCTACCGTTTTGAATTTTGCAATTTTAACTTCAGAATCGTAATCAGCGACCCCAAAAACCTTAAGGTAACTTTCTATAACAATTATTTCTGATGTGCTTCTCAATGAATACAGGTGGCCTGTCAGGCACATTGCGTCTAAACTAGGAAGTTTTAGGATTGCGTCTAACGGAGGGTTAAGCAAATGATTTATTGGGGCTGCTATCTTAGCAAAATATTCTATGATTCTATGGCAATATCCTGCTAACCCTAAGAATTGTTTAATATGATTTTAATTTTTAGGAGTTGGGAAATCTTTTACTGCCATGATTTTTTTCGGACCTGGTTTCACTCTGTGTTTATCTATTATATGTCCCAAATATCCTAATTCGCGTCGTAGAAATTCGCACTTGTCTGATGGTAAATGAAGATTTGCATTTCGCAATCGGCTCATTAGTTCATTAAATTTTGATTCATATTTTTCTAGAGTATTTGCGTAAATCACAATTTCATCAAGATCAACAATAAGTTCCGTTCCCTGAATTCCCCTTAGATAATGTCCATAAGGGGTTGAAAACGCGGTTTTGTGTGCATCTTTGGCATCCATTTTTATATGATGAAAACCCGCTGCTAAATCGAAAACAGAGAAATACCGAACAGATCCTAACTGGTCTAAAATGTCATGAATATTTGGTAGAGGATATGAATCTCTAATTGTCTTTTAATTCAATTTTCTAAATTCAAGTACCATCCGCCATTTATTTTTTCATTGTGAGTCTTGTTTTTAGGGACAATTCAAATTGGTGTATTGTGAGGTGATTGGTAGGGTTTTATTACATTATTTTTTAATAATTCATCCACTTGGCGAATGATTTCTTCCTTTCGATCTGGAAGAAATCGATATTGTCCCGAAAAATAGGGCAATCATCTTTTGTTGGCATTGAGTGTTGGAGTATGTTTGTAGGTTCTAAATATTCTCCCGGAATGTGGAAGCAATATGCATTTTTAGTAATTAATTTTTCAACATGTTTATATTCCTCCATATTTAAATGATCTACCCGTAGTAGTTTTTTGATTACTTCTAGTCTTTTCTTCACCTGTGATCTTGTAAAATTTGCAGGAATGGTTAGACTTTTAGTCGGATTTCCAAAAACTATTTAATATTAAATTAGGAACATTTTCATCATTTTTGCTGTCGGAAAAATTAGATTGATTTATTGCATTGTTGAATTCGCATTGTTCAAAATCTTTAACTGAACACTGGAAATTGATATTTTACGGTTTGTTCATTTATATTTGCGTATTGGACGTAGGCGTTACCTCCAAAATTTTTGAAGATGCCTTAAACCACAGAAATTCCTTCTCCAATTCATAATTGAGGCTCCTTGAGATAATTTAGACCTCCTTTTTTGTATAAATTCTATTTTTACATAATAATCAAAAATTGTTCTTCTCGGGATTGTGATAACGCTAGTTTGTTCAAAAGGATAAGTTACATAATTAATTTCAATACATTTATATGAAAAATTTATATTTACTTTATTATTAATAATTTTAACAACTTGCAATTTTTCAAACCCTCACCCTGCAACAATGGGACACCCCTGCCGATTTAAGTGCCGTTTCATCTGCATGACCGGCTGTTTCAAAAGTCGAAAATCGAACCGATTCTGCTCCGTGCGGCACCGCACCTGCGTTTGCCTTGCGTTCTAACTAGTACCAATTTCCGGGCAGAGAAGTGAAAGTTAGTAGGGAGAAGATATGGCCGCCACAGATTGCTGGAGCACAGTTTTAACTTGAGAATACATGTAGACATGGATTCATAAAGTTGACATGTCACACTGTTGATTTAGGTTAGGGGGATATATATTTAAATATTATCATTGTTAATTAATCAATACGGATATTATTGTTTTCACAATACAGAATTCGTTCACTGCAGATTTTTGTTCTTTTCAACGGAAAGGTCTATTTAACGAACGATAATTTTCTATTTATAAGAAAATTTGGTCTGTTTATAAGAACAAAAATTTTCCATTTTAAACCATTTTTGTTGTGATTTTGTTTTTTATCAGAAAATCCACTGCTAGTAACTCAGAAAAGTCCGTATTTATTAGGATACCTTGTCAGGTCACATCATTTGTTATTAACTTTAATAAATTAATAAATTAAAATTTACTTTCAACCAAACAGATAAATTTTCAACTAAAGTTACGATTAATATACAAATGAAATAGTTACATAAGCAGTGGATATAATTGATATTCATTTTTTTTTTTAATTTTGAAGCCTAACAACGAATTTGTTTGTAAAACAGTCGAATTTTTAACCCTAGAATATGCATTTTCCACCAAATAAGACTTTTCTGGGAAAATTTGAAACAAAAAATATTAATTTTCTACAAAAAAAAGTAGACACAAGACAAATGTTTTCACTTACGGTGGAAAAATTAAACTTTCAGTTGTAGAAAATTAATTTTCAATAAAAGAAGAAACGACATTTGAAGAAAGTAGTTTAATTTTCAACCATATTTTAAATAGAAATATGGCAAATACATTACCTAACAAGAATTTCAGCGTTTTTTTTCAATGGCCATTAATATATTAGGCCCACAAATTAATTTGTTCCCATTAATATCATGTCTTGTAACTCTTGGTCGTACTCGAATTTTTTCCCGTCCACACAATATAATATAGGAAACTCTTCCGTTGTAATAATCTAGTTCTAACTAGATTAGACACGAAGTCACCCGCATGTCGTCGAGATCGCGATCTCGCATCGCCCAGTATCATCGTTCCGCGTCATGCGCGCGCCACGTCGCATCGTCACCCTTCACCTTGACCCCCATAACCCACATTTATGCGAAAGCACCCGACTGTGCTCGAGTGCTCTAAGACTCAGACCCCCACCATTAACTCGAGTCCTATCGTGTCGGTCCCAGCACAGCATCAGCCGAGCCCTCCAACCCCCCGTGACACGAGTTGACACGAAAGTAGCCGACTGCACCCAAATGCACTATCCCCCCCTCCCCACTACGATCGTTTCGCGCCGTGCCGCGTCATGCGCGCGCCACATCGCATCGTATCCCGTCGCCCCCTTCCCCGTCATACTATTTCGCAACACAACCCCACCCCCTTGATCGCATCCGGTGTACAGGAGGGGGAGGGCTGGAGTCCTAGGACCCCTGGTACGATCAGGGCGCATCCGCTTCTCTTTTTTCTATTACTTTTCTGTTTGTCTATAAACATAGTTTCTAAACTAGCAATTTAAAAATAGTATTATTAGCATCGGAAAAGTCATACATTATGTATATACTTGTATGTATTATATAATATCATAGAATATATTTCCAGTTTTCCCCTGATTTACTTTTTTCCCGCCCAGATATCACTTCTTCCACATGCCAAATATCGCTCCGAAATGTTGCATAATATCACATTTCATGCAAAGAAGAATTTTTTGCACTAACCTCACAAAGAGAAAGATTGTCAGGATCTTTCCCAATAAAGTAACTGAAGAAAATCAAAAATCTTAATTGTAAAATTGCACCTAAGTAGATGAAACATTATTTTGCAGTTCATTGTTTATAAGGCCGTAATTAATAAAATGTTTTAATCAGGAGAAAATTTAAAAGAGATAACAGTTTTTCTCTGTGCCGGATTCAAGCAACGCGAATAAAAACTTCAGATTCGGTAAATCTAGGATTTTGTTGATAAAAATTGTTATTAAAAAGAGAACCATGATTTCACAGTGGTAATAGGGAGAAAGATTATGAGGAAGAAATTAAAAGAATACCTATAAAAGACAAAGTTTTTTATATCTAATGTTAAAAACAAAATGTTTATCAAATATCTGTATTTATTTATTAAATTTGTTATTATCAAAAAAAAAAAGATTAAGATTTTTGCAAAGAAACAAAATTATTGGTAATCAAGGTAATTGCCCCAAGATATTTTACAAAAGTTATAGTAGCATCGACTTTGTACAATGTACACAAAGTCTTTTATTAGGAAGTTAAAAAAATTACAAACGTAGCTGTTAAAAAAGGACCATCTTTTACACTTACATATTAACACAAGTTTTAGCTCCGTCGAAAAAATTTCTTTTTACTCGTAGAGCATGTGTCCTGAAGTTTTTTTTTCCATGAACTTTCCGAAAATAATTTTAAAGCATTTTATTTAAAAAAATAATGTAATTGTTTCAAAAAATGGTTTAAAAAATTATCCATCAGATTTCGAAAAAGCAACCTTAATATTCATAATCAGGGAACTTATGCGGAGTTCTCGAGCCAAAGTTACAGCATCGCACTTCTACTGCATACAGAAGTGTCACGGGTTATTCGATTATATATGAAGATTAAGAAACAAATCAAAAAACATTCACGATTTTTCCACAACTGTGCCATTAAAAAAATGTTTTACTCCATTTCCATGTATTCCACTTCTGCTATGAAATACTGATATAATCGGTCAAAATGTTTTTAATTTTGAAATAACTGCAAACATTTTATAAATATAAATTCAGCTTTTTTCTTGTGCTTGAGACATAAAATGCTGCATAAGCAATGAAAATATTGCATCTTGTAACCGTCTGCGAAGAAAGGGATCTAATGTGCGGTAGTTTCATTTTACGAGATGTGCCGTTAAAGAAACGGTCCAACACAAGCATTTGATAAGAGGGCCTCACTTTGCAATTTAATAACAATTCAGAATTTTCACATATAGAAATAATAGTTTTATCATGAAAAAAATTAATGAAAAACTATCGATTGGATCAAAAAACAAAAAATCGATTTTTTCCGCGTTAGGTCCCCATTTTCGCTGGCAGTCACATACTTACTTCAATCTGCAATAATATAATGCTGAGGATTTTTTTATTGCAAAGCCAAAATTTACACATCAATATTGCAAACATTTCAAGAACGTAATATAAGTGAAAAAAGTCATTGTTTATAAAGCAATTACTTTTTTCTTATTTCTTTCACATCTTCTGTAAATTTTTCTGACAACAGTTTATAAAATTAGATATAAAACAAAAACTGTGTCTCTTATAGGTCTTCTTTTAATTCAAATAATTTGTACAAGCAAAAAAGAAGTTAGTGAAAGAGGGGATAGAAGTGGATTGCATGGGGAATGTAAAAAGAAGAAGAAGAAAGTGAGAAGGGAATTAAGAAAATGGAGAAAAGGGACACGTCGTGGAGAAGAATATAGGAGAAAAAAGGAGTATACTGAGTTGTGTGATGAAAAAAAGAAGAGGAAAATAAATAGTTTGGAGAAGAAGCGGAGAAGGCTAGGACGGAAGAAGAGGTTTGGAAGGTAGTAAATAAAGAGAGAAGAAGAAGGAAAAGAGTAAACCAGGATATTGAGACGGTAGAATGGAAAAATATTTTAAGGAATTACTAGCAGGTGTAGAGAGGAAAGTTAGGAATGAAGGAAAAAGGGTACGGAAACATATGAGGAGCAGGACATTACAAGGGAGGAAATAGGTAACGTACTAGGCATGATAAAAGATGGAGAGGCTCCTGGTATAGATGAGATTCCAAATGAAGTCTGGAAATATGGGGGGATAGAATTAAAGGAATGGGCATGTATAATGTGCAATAGAGTATGGAGCGGAGAGGGGTGGCTGGAGCTATGGAAAGAAGGAATAGTGACACCAATAGTCAATAAAGAAAAAGGGGAGGAGGTTAAGGATTATAGAGGAGTGACACTAATGCCAATACTGTATAAAGTATAGGTGACAGTTTTATCGGAGAGGTTAAAAAAAGAAGTTGTGGAAAAAAATATAGAGCCACCGAATCAGACAGGGTTTAGAAAAGGGATGGGGGTGATGGACAATATATATGTTCTGAACTATCTAGTAAATAAGAGGACTAAAATGGAGAAAGGGGCAATGATAGCAATGTTCGTGGACAAAGGCGGCGTTTGACTCATTAGACCGAGGCGAGATAGAAAAAGTTATAATGAAAAAGGGGATACAAGAGGGATTAATATAGAGAGTATCGGAAACTTTAGAGAGACAAAAGGCAAGATAAAGGTAGGAGAAAAAGTAGGGGATAGTTTTTGGTTGGTGAGAGGAGTAAGGCAAGGATGTCCTCTGCGCCCAATTTTATTTAATATATTAATATCAGACTTGGTAAAAGAAATGAAGAGAAAAGGGTGGGGAGGAGTTAGGATAGGGAACGAAAAGATATATACCAGAATCAGAGAAATACTTCGATGGGAAACAGTTGAATTTAACTGTAGAAAAGATCAAGATAATGTGGTTTAGAAAAGGAGGGAGAAGAAAGGAAGAATGGACTGAAAGATGGACGGGAATAAAATTAGATTAAGTAAAAGTGTTTAAGTATTTGGGATATTGCTTGCAAACAAATGGAGATCATAGAGCTCATATAAGAGAAAGGATAAAAAAGCAGCAGGTGTAATGAAACAGATATGGGAAATAGGTAAATAAAGGTTAAAAATATTGGAGAAGGAGAAAGTGGTTATTTGATACGCTGGTATGGCCGATATTAGGTTATGAAGCAGAGATATGGGAATGAAAAGGAAGGAAAGAGATTGAGAGTTTACAAGAAAGGTATATGAGGTGAACGCTGGGGGTAGACTGGAGGACGCCGGGATATATGGTGAGAGATAAGCGCAAAGGAATAAATTAAGAACTAGAGCGGGAAAGAGGGCATGGAGTTTTGAGACGAAGCTGAGGGAGGGAAAAGGAGGGAAGTTGGCGAGAAAGTGTTTGATGGAGGTAGAAGGGAGGAGAGGGAGAGCGATGGAATTAACGAGATGGGAAGAAGAAAAGAGGGAGTTCCTTAAGGTTATAGATATAGAAGACTGGACTGGAGTAAACTGTAAAGAAATGAAAAAAGTGAAAGACAATTAATAGAAATATGGGGAATGATTGAGGAATCAAGATATAATAAATGGTATAAGATGTTAAAAAAGTAAGGAGTGCAAAAGTATTTAAAAAAGGGATGGGGAGAGAAAAGATGGTCCAGGTAAGGGAAGGTATGCATTGGAAAAAGAAAAAGAACAGAAACTGCAGAATGTGTGCATGGGACAATAAAACATGTGAGCATGTATGGGCAGAATGTAGGAGAGGAATGAAAGATTGCATCTCCCCTCTCCCCCTCCCTCTCTCTCTCACGCCAACTGAGAGTGATCCACCCCTCGGACAAAACATTCTTGCTTCATATTAAAAGATGGAGTTGTTCAATTAATTGTTAAACCTTTTTCAATCGCAGATCACATTATATCTATATGGTTGTTCCATTTTTGTATTTCAATGTTTGTCGTCAGTACGATTCAGAATTTTTACATTCTCATCAGAGAAGGTATTAGATTTCTGTAAAATTTGACCCCCCCCCCCCAGTTTTTGTCAAATGTCCACGTTTTGAGACCTTCTGAACCCAAAAAACAGGTTTTGGCGAATGTGTCTGTCTGTCTGTATGTATGTATGTGGGTATGTGGGTATGTAGATTTTCAGTTTGTTAGCACGATAACTTTCGAAAGAATTGACAGATTGGATTAGGCTTTGGAATACTCTTCAAGTGTCCTAAAATGAAGGTCAAGTTCGTTAGCCAGTCATTTTGGATCAAACTTCAAAATGTGAGCACATTTTGAAAATTTTTCAGAACACTTTTTTTTATTATTTAAAATTTTTATGGATGGATAATAATAGTTCTCAAGAAGGCGAACAAAATATTCTTATGACTTTTTTCGACAGAAGAAAAATTACCAAAGTTATAGCATTTACAAAATTCCAAAAAACAAACTAAAATGAACATTTTAAGCCAAAAAACGCACGATATGAAAAAAAGTCAAAAAAAAAATCGTTGCTTTTTAAACACCCTACGATATTGTCATAACAGCTTTTTGAATTTTGTGAAAAATCAGAAATTCAAATTTTGATAGCACAAAAAATAATGAAAAATCAAAAATTCCATTTTGCAGTCAAACTATGCAAGATATGAAAAATGATGAAGGAACCAAAATTGTG
>CAKNWU010206134.1:0-21875 GCA_932072015.1 Andricus quercustozae | reverse complement strand
TGTGTCAGCATCACGCACATGCGCACTGGCGGTTTCCATGTCAACGATGTCAACACGCGTTGAAAGTTTTGAACTTGTGTTTTGAACATTTCTTTACTGAAATTAACTTTATTCTTTACTTACGTAATCCATAAATCATTATAATAATTTTATTGTAGTACTTACACTTTCTAGATCCGTTTCGTATTTTTGATACCATTTTCCTTCTCGTTTTTAATTCAGACACGTGAAATACACCCAACAAAATAAAAACACAAACGAACATAACCTACGTATGCATTGAGATTTCAAAATATAACCCAGGGGAGTGGGTATAACACGTGACTGCGAGAACAGCTCTGCGCATGTGCGCGGCACGGACACGAAATTTTCAGCCTTGGCAAACATCAACGAATTCTTGGACGTCGCTCATCCCACCTCTGCTCACCAAACACATAGGGTGATACCACTCCTTACTTTTCCTTCGTGGTGATGACTAAGAAAACTTCCTCCATAAGACTAATGGAGGTTACGAGTTTGCATCTATTGGAGAATGCTCGTTGCCTGCCGCCTGTACGGTTGGAAGCAAACGAAGACGATTAACCAGTTCGATAGGATCATCATAGTAGGGATAGTTTTTTTGTTATGCGTTTCTTCACTACCTGGCATTGGGATAGAGAACCACCACCTTTAGAGTATCGTTTGCGTGGAAACAATTTCCCAATAATGTTCTTGTACTTAACATCATTTATGATTGCTGATGACTATAAAGAAGAGGACTTAGGACAGTTAGATATAACAATGGTTGAAAGAGATACTGCAGCAGAGCCTGTTGATAAATATCAGTGACTCACCAACAAGTTCCTCAGTATGCTTAATCAAAATCAGAAACAATATTTGGATATGGTGTACGGTGTACGTAGACTAAAGTCGGCGTCAAAAGTACGCGAACCTCATTTTGAACGCTTGCAACTCGTTAAAAAAAATCGCAGAAAATTTTGGCCAGTTAAACGTGAAATCTGGGAGAGCCTATTGTTGTGAAATGGATACTTTTTTTCTAACACTTTTTATACGGTGGCTATTCTCATTAAATTCCGAAATATGCTTGAAGGTTTATTTCCAAAAATATTGATCTGATTTCATTTTTTCAAATTGTACTTCAACCGCGTTTCGAAACTGCACATCTTGAGCCATAAAACAACTTCCTATCATTATTTTTTTCCAATATAATATGTTTGTGGAAAATGGTCTGTAATTAGTAAAGAAATTCATATTTCGAAATTTGGAAAACTGCGTTTTGGGAAGCCTCGAAAGTCGAGGCTTAAAAAAAGTGCCTCAAATACCTTTTTTTTGGCACGTTTTACACCAGCGCTATCGTTAAAATTTTTTTAAAACAACAATATACATATCTTTCAATTCGGGAGACCTTAAGCTTTCACTTTTACCTGGCTTAAATTTTCTGCGATTTTTTTTTAACCAGTTGCAAGCGCTCAAAGTGAGGGTCGCGTACTTTTGACGCCGACTTTAGTCTACGTACACCGTACACCATATCCAAATATTGTTTCTGATTTTGATTAAGCATCCTGAGGAACTTGTTGATGAGCCACTGATATTTATCAACAGGCTCTGCTAAAGTATCTCTTTCAACCATTGTTATATCTAACTGTCCTAAATCATCTTCTTTATAGACATCAGCAATCATAAATGATGCGTTATCATTATCATATTCTTCATCATCATCCTTCTGTTCAATTTCTTCAGGTAATAATTGTTGGTCTTCATTGTTTACTTCAAGCGGTGGTTGCTTACTTTCAAACTTTGATTCGGGCAAGACTTGATTAACTTTTTCATTGGTAGAATCATTTGTAATGTTCACCAGTCTCTGCAGTGGTGTCACTATAGGCTTGAACGTTTCATTTAGCATACTTTCGTTTTAGGCTTTACTCCATTTAACATTCGATGCTTCCGTCGCATCGCATTACTTGTTTTAACAATTTGACGTAAATTATATCCATCTGCTTGTTGAAATCCATGTTGATGCGAGCATAGCTCTATCAATACTGATGAGCTGCTTTCGCCACATTGCTATTTACAGCAATGAGTTAGTTGAATGTTCATCACAATCACCATAGTTACGGCTAGTTGAGGAGCAATCTTTCATTCAATATTCTATCTATCAAAGTATCTTTGTTATAATCCCTTTCTTGAACCACTTTAACCATCTAAATTCTACACCACCTCCACCTCAACCTCAACCTTAACGTTTTTTCTACGTTGATTTAATGTTGTTTCAACGTTGCTTCAACATTGAGCCAACACCACCACCACCTCCGCCTTCTCCATAACCACATATACAAGCGCGCTGCTATATAAACAATTACGTCATTAATTTAATGCCACTCACACACTATGCAGCATCAAGATGACTTCTACTTTTCAAGATTGTCTAAAAGTCTATTCCCGAGTCGACGCCCTAAAGAGGCATCAGATGTACTCATGCCAGAAAACAAAAACTACCCATCAACGTGGCTGTGTATGATGAAAGTAACTGTCATTAATTTAC
This sequence comes from Andricus quercustozae, assembly GCA_932072015.1. Taxonomy (NCBI): domain Eukaryota; kingdom Metazoa; phylum Arthropoda; class Insecta; order Hymenoptera; family Cynipidae; genus Andricus; species Andricus quercustozae. The sequence continues at coordinate 19,333 of CAKNWU010206134.1, read as the reverse complement.
TTCTCTCAAGTTGCCAGAATCTCAAGAAACGATTAAAAATAATAACAGCAATACACAACAATCAGATTTGATGAGAATCAAATCGATCCGTCCTTCGGCAGCCAATGTAAAAATGCGTAAGTAATTATTTGTTTGTTATTTCTTCTAAATTTATGAAGACCGTAAGACCTAAAAAATAATTACTTACGCATAAGCAATGCTCAAAATGATAATAGTAGTAGTTCAGCAGTGACCAAAATGCTGAAATTCTTAAGCCCAAATGTGACTCTCTCAGAAAAAATGCTGAATATCATGATGTCTTTGAGTCTTTCTTGACTAAGAAAACAAAGAAGGAAGATCAGAAGCAAGATTATGATATGGACGAGAAAGGTGGAGATCGAGATGAAAATGAGAAGGAGGAGGATGAGGATCAACAAGAATTTGGAGAAGATTTGGAACATGATAATGATGCAGTTGATGATGTTGATTATAATAAAGAGAAGGAGGAGAAGGAGAAGAAAGAAGAGGATTCAAATGGATTTAGTGAACTGATGTTGAAGACTTACTCTCGACCAAGTCGAGAATTCTGCTGTATGATGCTTCACACGGATATCCTAACGAACTTGTAGATGCTTTGCGATTTTACATTAACTCTCATAATTCGTTACCATGTCCAGAAAGTCAAGCATTTGTTCACATATTCCGTCAAAGTAACATAATATTTTAGCGAGCATGATGAGCATGACAAGAATGATGCAGATTAAAATTTTTTGTAAGAATGGGAATAATGGTTACATTACAACAGAAGTAAAGTTTTCTGTTGAGATTGACATTTTATAAAGATTTTTATATTTAAGAAATGTTTATAGTAACCACTGTAAATCATTGTTTTCAGTATGTTTCATTAGTATAATTACGTTCAGAGAATAATTTGTTAAACTAAGTTAAGAATCTACATTTTAAAATGAGGTTAGGTATTTTTCCTGAATAAACAAACATTTAAGGTTATCACAAGTTGAATTTGATTTAAACCCGTTCTCTTAGTTGAGCACTAGTTAGTAAGATTAGGTAGTACTCTAGTTTGCTCAAATATTAGAAAAGTTTAAATCATTAGTTACTTACATTAATTATGGATGGCATAATTCAAGTGCAGCGTTTCTTCCAGCGTTTGATATTTACAGACATCGTTAAATTGGTTTCAAAATCCAATTTGTTGCTGGCTGTTAGCCCTTTCAGCCATGGACTTTACAAATTTCGTTGGGTTGAATCCAAAATATTGCTCGCTATCGTTCTTATTACTGCGCTTGTCTTCTACAAACGTCGTTGGATTGAACTCAAATTCAACACTCTTGGCACGCCTTCAATTCAGCTTCAACTTTCTTAGATAAATTAAATTAAATTGAACAAGTAGACTTTGTGTTTACATGATGACTATTTCCCTTTCAAATTTTCTCCATCATTTCAATTTTTAATAATTTTTATTCTTTAATCTAAGTCATACAGCCATCCAATCAAGAAATGTAGTGAATTCATTTTTGATGAGTCGGCCTGGCGAACTAACCTCAAATTTCTAATCTGTACTACAGGTGAGGAAATTATTTTTGCTTCCGGTAAAACTTGTAATTGGTACGCCCCTGCTTAAATTTAAATTTCCCACGTGCAACTTCTAAGCTCTCTTTAATTTATCTGACATGGCGGTTGCGTCATCTGTTACTGGTAACCACTTATCGATTGGTGGTATCTTAGCATTGATATGAACCATTGTCATCTGTCAGTGAATAACCAATTACTGTTTTACCAAAATTTAGCTTGGAACAGAAGCGTGTTATACAAGTGTTTGGAAGAGTAACATCTGTTACTGGTAACGACTTATCGATTGGTGGTATGTTAGCATAGATATGAACCATTATCATCTGTCAGTGAATAACCGATTACTGTTTACCAGCATTTAGCTTGAAACAGAACCGTGTTATAGAAGTCGTTGGAAAAGTACCATCTGTTACTGGTAACCACTTATCGATTGGCGGTATCTCAGCATTGGTGTGAACCATTATCATCTGTCAGCGAATAACCGATTACTCTTTTACCAGCATTTAGCTTGGAACAGAACCATTTTATAGAAGTCGTTGACAGAGTACCTTGCAGCCTCGTATGCTGTACAAGTGTACTGCACAACCTTATGTAACATATGACTACAGTACGCAGCTCTGTCTCTGGTTCTAGAAATTTCATGCGGAGAAGAGTCCTACCTGCACCGAACCACATAGAAACGTAAATCGATCTTTCTGGAATCTAAGTAGAGGAAGTAGGTTTCAGTGACAACAATTCACCGCGCAAAAATGCACCTTAACCACTTTAATATTACTTAGATTTAATTTGCAGATAGATGAATTCAAATTTCGCGCGCTTTCCACATTGCTCGGAATTTATTTAAGCTGAACTTTAACTTCCTCCTGCAACAGAATTTAGTTCCTTTCAGCATTGGATATTTTCAACCATCATTGGGTTGTATTTAAAATCCAAAATATTGCTCGCTATAATCATTTTCAACTCTGGACTTCTACCGACGCCGTTGGGTTGAATTCTAAATCCAAATATCGCTTACTGTCAGCGGTGAACAATCACAGACGTCTTTGAGCTGCATTTTCAACGTTGGACTTTACTCAAGCATTGTAGGGTTGATCGCAAATTTCAGCGCTGGACACATACATCGTTGGGTTGCATTGTGAAATTTTGCGCGATCTTGTTTCTTCGAGCGCTAGACATTAGAGTGAGCGATCGTTATGATTATTTGCGTCAATGTCTCTAGAAGAAGAAGAAGACATATCGAGAGAACACGTCAAACGTCAGACCTTCTAGAAACTTCGATGTATCCAAAAAATCGTTATAGATCACATCCACAAAGAAATTCTTCTAAGGCTCAACACATTAAATTTCAAGTATGTACTATTCTAAGTGGAAGTTGGTAATATAAAATGATCTTTCTTGTCCTAGATATTTCTAGAAAGTTTAACTGGAAGTTTGTACCAATTATATATACTGATAGGGTTTGACCACTTGGTTGATACATTAAAGGTCTAGGGCCGTAAGGTAGGGACCTACATTATCGACCGAGACATGGATCCATGGCAGATTCCTACCTTACTGAGTCTTGATCAAGCAGATTCCTACCTTAGCGGCAGATGGTAATACTGATTTCTACCTTATTAGCGGATGGTAATACAGATTTCTACTTACTGACTGACAAGGTCCGACCTCCATCCATCTGTCGTTGGAAGCTTGAAGTACGTATTAGTAGTATAGAACCGGCCTAGATATACTGCTAACATCGGTCGCAAAACGATTTACAGTTCTTGTATGGACAAAATTACGTACAAGTGTACATAGGCTACAGTCAAATTAGCTAAAAAAAGCCATTTGGTAGAAAAAATTAGCAGCTGTTCCTATTTATTTCAACAAATACACGTGCTATACGTTTTTTCACGAGGAAAAGATGCGCAATTAAATTTCATATTCAAATATATGTTTGAAAAATTAAAATTTGAAACCTTTTTGGACAAGCTCTCAGGTCAAACAAAATTCTATAACCAGTTATTGCAGGCAGCTCCTGAGTTGTGTAAACATGCAAAGCTTGTGTACAATGCGAATAATTCTGTTATTTTTAGGAGGAAATTGAGCGACACAGTTCATTGATATCTTGCATGTTTGTATAATCTGGCCTTTTATGCGGAGAGCTTGCATATTGTCATTTAATGTGACAAGGTATTACGTTCGGAGTAAAGTTGCCGCAAATTGTACAGTTACACTGAGTCGGCGTGAATATTGCATGCATTAATTCGGGGGCGAATTGATTATAAGACATTATATTGTTTACAGTTTTATTGCACAGTCTGCATTTAATGATATTAGCCACCCCCAATCACCTACACCCACCCAACCTTTCGGGAATTCACCCACTGATTTGGGTAGGGGCCCCAACTTTTCGTATACGGTGTGTTCGACCCTGAATGTATTAATGTTGGTCACAGTGGGTGTTTCATAACCTGCAGCCTTGAGTCATAACGGGTGGTAGTTTTTCCTTTTCTCACTTGGAGCGCCCAAAGGAAAACCCGAGAAAAATAACTTCCTTATCTGCTCCCTGCTTCGCTAAATAGTAGAACACATTACGACAACGATGCTGTCGACGACAATTTTTTTTTAAATTTTTGCATGAGAAAAAGAATTTTTTCGAAGAAATCGACCTGTGCTTAGAGTCTCTATACTCTTTAGAGTCTGTTTACAAAAAATTAGGCAAAATGGCTTCACCGTTTGGCCTAAATCCTATTTTGGCGATTTACACTCGATTTCCAGAGCCCCTGGATATAGTGTGTGCTTTTTAGCGACCCACTTCAGCTCCCGTATTAGGTAATTCCCCGTCGAGTTGTCGCTCTTCCATTATTTATTGGAAAACGCAAAGTTCAAAACTCGAAAACTTGTTCAATTTTGAATCCTGCGCTCTAACGTTTATTAATAAGGCTTATTAACTATAACAAAACACTATCTCTCAGAATTTCTGTTAAATAACTTTAACAAATATAATAGATACCTGAACATTCGCGAAACCCAGCAAACTTACTTTCTTGAAAAATTGTAAGCAACCCTAATACATAAGATTCTGAAAAAAGTTAATCTTTTCAGTCCTCCTAAGAATTTCCTTTTTTAACTTTTAACAAATCTCACAAAAAATCTCAACACACGCAAACCCAAAAAGCTTTCTTTTTTGAAAATTTTTAACTAAGATTGAAACAACAATACTCATTTTCAAACAACCGAAGTCACCCTTCTCAATTCCTCACGGAATTTCTGTTACATAAATTGTAAAAAAACTAACAAAAAAACGAAACATTCCTGAAACATAGAAAAATTTATTTCCAGAGATACGTTACTAAGATTTAAATAGAAAAACACATTTTTGAGCAACAAAAGTCATCCTCTTGGCTTCCTCTTAGAAATTTTGTTACATAACTTGTAACAAAACTAACAAAAAATCTCAACATTTTCGAAGCCCAGCAAAATGCTTTCTTGAAAATTTTTAGGCACTAAGCATTTGAGAAACCCCATAAAATTTCTTTATTGAAAATTTGTTAACAAGGTTTGAAAAATAAAATACCTTTTCCAACAACAAAAGTTACCCTTTTCGATCCGTAGCAGAAGTTCTATTACATAACTTTCAACCATGGTAACAAAAAATCTCTACCTTTGCGAAATCTAGCATACTTTCTTTCTCGAAAATGTGTTACCTAAATTTAAAAAAATAGAGTTTTACTAACAACGAAAGTCACCCTTTCCGATTACTATTAGAATTTTTGTTTCCTAGCTTGTAACAAAACTTACAAAAAAATGAACATTTATGAAACCTAGGAAACTTTCTTTCTAACAAATGTATGAAAGTAAAACTAAAATTCGAGAAACCCACCAAAATTTCCAAAAACATATTAAAAATATTTTACCAGGATTTAAATAACAAAAAACATTTTCTGACAAGAAAAAGACCCTTTTCGATTCCTCATAAAATTTCTGTTACATAATTTGTAGCAAAATTAACAAACAAAAAAAACTGAACAAAATTTCTTACTGGAAAATTTGTTGCCTAGATTTAAATCACAAAACACATTTTCGAACAATCAAATTTACCCTTTTCGATTGTTCTCAGAGTTTCCGTTAAATAGCATCTAACAATAATAACAAAAAACTGGACATTTACGAAACCTAGCAAAATCTCTTTCCGGAAAATTCATTACCAAGACTTAAGTTACAAAAACATTTTATAACAATGAAAGTGACCCTTTTCGATTCCTCTTCAAATTTCTGTTACATAACTTGTAACAAAACTAATAAAAAAACTGAACATTTACGAAACCTAACAAAGTTTCTATTTGAAAATTTGTCAACAAGATTTAAATTAAAAACCCGTTTTCTGCAACAAAAGTTACAACAAATCTCAATATTTGCGAAAACCTGTTTTCGGTCCCTTTCAGAATTTCTGTTTCCTAACTTCTAACTAAGGTTACGAAAATCTCCAACTTTGCGAAACCTAATTTGTCTGTTTATTGTTATTAGAAAGCTTATTTGCATGCATGTTTACAATTTTGGAGTTTCAAGTTATCTTGTTCATTTATTTACGTTATCCTAGTCTTGTTAAAAAATTTAAAAGCAAAAATTTTGCTCGGTTTGGCGAATCATCAGTTTTTTTTTAGTTTTGGTACAAGTTATAAAAGGCGTTGTGCTATTTAAATCTTGATAACATATTTGCAATAAAGAAGTTTTTGTGGGTTTCTCGAATATTTATTTTTTATACTTTCGTTACAACTTATGTAACCTAAATTCTTGAAGGGATCGAAAAAAATGTCTTTTCTTGCTAGAAATGGTGTTTCGTTATTTGAACCTTCGCAACAAATTTTCAAAAAAGAAAGTTTTTTTTGCTTCGCGTGTGTTGAGATTTCTTGTTAGTTTTGTTAAAAGTTATGTAATAGAAACTCAGCAAAGAATCTATGAGAGGAACTTTTTTATTTGCTAAAGGTGTTATCTTATGCTTATATTAAATGTTGAAATTATTTTTTAGTTTTCTTACAAGCGATATTACAGATCTTCTGCGAGGGATCGAAAAGACTGACTTTTGTTGTTAGAAAAGGTGTTTTGTTTTTTAAATCTTGGTAACAAATTTTCAATAAGAAAATTTATTGGGTACCTCGAATTTTTAGTTTTTTAAAATTCTTTTGTTGAAAGTTATGTAACAGAAATTTTTGTTAGTAATCGAAGAGGGTGACCTTCTTTTGTTAAAAAATGTTTTTTGTTATTTAAATCTTGGTAATGTATTCTCGAGAAAGTAACTTTGCTGGGTTTCATAAATTTGGAGATTTTTTGTTAATTTTATGACTAGTTATGTAACCGAAATTTCTGTGAGTAATCGAAGAGGTTGACTTTTGTGGTTAAAAAATGTGTTTTCTTATTGAAATCTTCTTAATGTATTTTCCGGAAAGAAATTTTGCTAGGTTTCGTAAATATTTAGTCTTTTTATTAGTTTGGTTACAATTTATGTAACATAAATTCTGTCAGGAATCGAAAAGGGTGAGTCCTGTTATCAGAAAATGAGTTTTGTTATTTGAATCTTGGGAAAAAATTTTCAAGAAATAAAGTTTTCTGGGTTCGCATTTATTGAGACTTTTTGTTAGATTTCTTAAAATTTAGGTAACAGAAATTCTCAGAGGCACCAAAAAGAGTAACTATTTTATTGGAAAAGTTGTTATCTTATGCGTTAGGCTTGCTTACCAATTTTCAAGAAAGTAAGTTTGCTGGGTTTCGCGATAGTTCAGGTTTCAGTTACTTTTGTTACCAGTCATGTAACAGGATTTCGGAGAGACAGGTTTTTTTTTTGATAGTTTGACCTTGTTAATAAACGTTAGAGAGAAGGATTTAAAACTTATAAAAGTTCTGAAGGTTTCAACTTTGCGTTTTGTAATAAGCAATGTAAGAGCGACAACTCGATAAGGAATTATCTAATACGGGAGCTAAAGTGTTTTGCCAAAAACACACACACATTATCTTAACGTTTGAGGCACGTACAAGTAGTCGCTAAAGCTCGCTCCTCATTTGTGGATTATGTCTAACTTTGAAGCTTTTTTCTGCCCAAACTAAGCTTCGCACAATTTTTTGCTAGAAAAACTAATCCTTCAGAATAAGCTTTACGGATTGTGAGATAATATACAAATGTAAAATACTTACTGCTGGCATTCTCTATTTTCAGCACCTTTAATTATAATAATACAACTTTGTTTATCACACGCCATAATATTAAGATGTAAGCAAAACTCTCTTTAACGATTTTATTATCGACCAGAGGACCAACGACAACCAACAAAAAGACGATATCAGCTGCGGGTTATTACGTATTTTGAACCACATTTGCCGCCGCGACCATGCTCTCGCTTTGAGGTTAGGGTAAGTATTTTATAAGGTGTTGTAGAAATTTCCGGCTTTATTTTCAAACTACTTTCTAATTTCTCTGAAATTATAAAACATTTTTTTTCACTAAAACTCGAAAACTGACGCTTCTTGATAAGTTTAGATTGGAAATGTATCAGAACTCCGCACTGGTGAGTTCGCACTATTTTCTGCATCGTAGGGCTGTTATTAAGCGGCGTGTATCAAGATTCGACACTCTAGGCGTGAACATTGTCGATAAAACAGTATACGATAGCTTAAACTTTACAGAAGAAGAAGAATGTTGATATACTCTGTTTTCAGAAAACTGTCTTACGACAATTTTCTTTCGGACAGTCGATTTTGAATTATCACCGCCCATTTTATCTAAAACTTCCTCTTAGAATAAGTCTTAATTTTTATAACAAATGATACAGAATTGATTTAAAGAAGAAACTTCTGCGACATAGCCGCTTCATATTTTTCGTCAACAATATGCTTTTCAATATTTAATATATTTTTGTTTAGAGAGTCTCCAGAACTAAATAATTGTATATGTAACGCAAATGTATACCTACCATAAATTCATTTATTTCGTTGTACAGAGTCCCTAATTGCTCGTAACAGCCCCGAGTACTTTCGTCCATCGCATTATTTTAACACTTTTGTGACATATAGTTCAAGAGTTTGAACCAGAGTTCAATTTGGCGGTATACGGTTTGAGCTGATCGGCATAACTGCGTGCAAGATACCACTCACACCCAAATCTTCACCGTTCTACCTCACTCTTTCCCTCTTTCTTTCCACATCTCTTCTGCTGGTGGTTCGCATGCCACCGCATTTTCTCGTCGGGATCTTCTTTCTCCCTCTAATACTTAAGACGCTATCTTTCCGATCTAAAATTACCCAAGAAACACTGAACGTTATTCGTTTGAGCACATGCCTTCACTCTACGCTGTCTTGGGATATTCGACGTTTCTTAAGTCGTTTTTCAAATGCATTACTTGACAAAAATAAATGTAGCAGAGCATAGATCAGATAGTATATTTACTGCAAGAGCAGACATTTTTTAACTTGCAGATCATTTTTTTTCATTGCACGATTGAGCATGCTCATGATACGCCACAAGCAATTTCCAATATGTGGGTTATTAATAAACACTGGTGTTTATTAATGAGTCACGACTATTTCTGATATTTCCAGAATTCAATTCTTGGTATTTCTTCAGAAGTTCGTAAGGCAAAATCTAACATCAGAAATTAATTAAGTGGCTTAATATTGAAGATAGTTGCTATAAATAAATTATATTAAGAAATACTTGGGCGAGGAGCCAAATGGTAGAAAAATTGTTTGTTGATTAAAAGTTCTCCAATAACCTATAAAAATAATAATCATACCAAATTGTTATCAACTTTATACAATTACTATTTCTATAAACATTTTAATAAACTAATAGTACATTTAGGCATCCTTTTCATATATATATATATATTGCTTTTATCGTAAAAAAATTAAAAATATGCTTTCAATTCATCGATAATCACAAACTTTTAGTAAATATGAAATATTTCTTATATTTAATCATAAATGTTATCAAAAATTTCCAAATGATCACAGAACATTATTAGCATGAATCCTTCTTATTAATAATAACATAAATTATGAACAAATTCAAAAACTAGTCATTTTTAGTAATCGTATGTAAATGAATACACAATAATAATATCATTTTTTCACTTTGAACTAATTTATTGTCATATTTACTCCATAATGAATCTTGAGATAAAATTAATGAAACAAAAACTTTCTTGTCCAACCCCCCTTGAAAACGCGTCATTGTCTGCACATGAAGCAGGCGTAATGTGGCCGCTTCCAGCCCAGTGCCGTTCGCACATGCTCACTCCGACGCCGGGGCGACATGAAACTGTACGTTCGTTACATGAAACTCTACGCCCGCTACACATACACGGCACCACGCAAGTGAGAATAAGGAGGAAATTATCTTTATCTTTTAAAAAATGTATCGCTGGACCCAACAGTCTCCCTTCCGCAAAGTACGCAATTTCTTCGTATCACTCATAATCTAAAATTGTCAAGTACACCAAACATCCCCTAGCTGCATCACATGTTTTTTTAAAGGATGGTATGACAAAAAATATCCTGTGTGTCAAGGGACTACGGCTATTTTGCCTCTTGTGACTGCCGCCCTCGTTACGCTCGGGCGGCAAGATCACACTCGTGAAAATAGCCTTCTTTCCGCCCTTGATACACAATGTACTATTCTGCGAAAAGAGTCGCAATACGTCCGTATGAAGAAGCACGAAAAAAATAATATATGTGAATATAGTCCACTAGAGTTTAGAGTTTCACGGTCTGGCTAAGATGATCAAGTGGGATTGTATCCGTCATGTCCGTTTTTTATGCGGCCTGACGGACTCGATGAATCTTGATTGTATCCGGTAATGTCCGTCTTATGTACGGTCTGGCGGATTAGACCAATACAGATTATATGCCCGAGTCCAAATTTTAGTTCTATTTTATACCTCTGAATATAGGTCTTAATAGCTGGAGAGAGGACTCAAGTTGCTCGCTGTTTTAACTGCCTGGGCTTCGGTTAGCAATCCCATTACTGCAAAGGACAGGACCGTACTGCCTTGTGCTACAAGTGTGGTAAGGAGGAACATAAGGCGACCACCTGCTCAGAGGAGCTGATGTGCGTCCTGTGCACAGAAAAGACCGGAGGCACAGAGCCCTTGAACCATGTTCTTGGCTGAGGTAAGTGCTTGTTATTTCACCAGGCCCAAGATGGGGCTGGAGCCAATACAATACAATGACTAACATAGTCTAAGCCAACCTAAATAGGACTACTTGGTTCTCGGACGCGCTGAGGGAAACCATCCCTGACATATCTCTGGCTACAGAGAACCTTGCCAGAAGGGTAAAAAAATGGAGGGTCATGGAAGATTATACTGGAAGGGACCATTTGTATATAAGCTTTCATATACATAATGGCTCAGGAAGACCCAGGGAGGGCTGTAGACACCAGGATGCAGTTAATACGCGAATCCTGTGATGCATCTATGCTCAGAAAAACATCACGCTACAACCGACGTCCAGACTATTTTTGATCGGACGAGATTTCAAATCGCCGGAAGGAATGTTTCGTCCTGAGGCGCAGAACCCAGCCGTTGAAGAAGAGGCGACCAGCCGAAGCAGCACTGAGAAACGCTTCCTTCAAACAAGCGAATAAGGAACTAGGAATATCCATTAAAAAAAGTATGATCCCTGGATGGCAGGACATCAAGGATGAAGTTGACAAGGATCCCTGAGGCCTGGGCTGGTAGATTGTAACTCGCAAGTTTAGGAAGCTTACCTCAGTGACACCGCGAGATTCCCAAAAAATGGAAATCATTGTAGTCCCAGGATAATGCTGAGCATGTACAACAGCTACCTCTAGACGGGTACCTTTCCAAATCAATGGAAACGGCAAAAGCTGGTACTTATATAGAAAAGGGCAAAAGGGATCTAAACTAATCGTCATCCTTCAGATCCCTGTGTCTGCTGGACACGGCAGGAAAGCTTTTAGAGAGGTTTCTAAAACCCCAACTACAATCAGATATACAGGTGGCCGGAGATTTATCCAGCAGTCAGTATGGTTTCCGGAAAGGGATGTCCATGATACAGTTGTATCATGGACATCTTCTTATCGTGGTCTTATCTCATCATGGTATCTTATCCGAATGGAAAGTAATTACCTGAAGGATCGGGTACTGCTTTACGAAACGAACGAAAAATCCTGTCAGAAAAATATTACTGCGGGCGCTGCACAAGGATTCATCCTAGGACCAGACCTATGGAATGTGTCTTATGACGGCATCCTAGAAATCAAGATACCGGAAGATACGAAACTCGTCGGCTACGCAGACGACATAGCAGCGACCATAGCTCCTCGCGTTTGAATTAAGCTATTCAAAAGACTGAAATAATGCTGGTTATAGTGGTTATGGTGGTGGTTTTTAGTGGGTCCCTTGGTTGCATACTGTAATTAAAAACGGTGCGAAAGGAATTGCCATGTATACCACGACTGTCAATAAATTATAAAAGAAACTGTATAATATTATTGAACATTTGAAATGTCCTAAAGCTCGTTTCGAGTTATTCGCTACAAAGGGAAGCGGACTTCAGAAACAACGCAATGACATTAACGACCGAGTGAAGTGGATTCACGTCGACAAAATATTTGATAGTCTAGTAAAAACATGCAGTGTCTTCAACCTGATTCACAAGGATGTTCTTGCTTTCCTAGATGACGCCCAAGTGCTATTTATTGTACATGTGGGCGAGCCTTGCGTGAAAATTGGGCTTTTAAAAAATCAACACTGTGCTCAGTGAATATAATCTAAAGATTGGTAAGGAGGTTCCTGATGCAAAGAACTTTAAAACAAAAAATAAAGAAATATACGTCACCACGGATTTGAAGTTATGATTTACCAACAACGCAAGAAACTCTATCTTGAGTGAAATGGAGGAATTACAAGAGCAAGACTCTGGATGGACCTGACAATCTATTGTGAAATTATAAGTGAATATCAACAAACTCTACCCCATGAAATATAGCTCATACATTGATCTTCCTCTAAAGATCAAGAGAAAAGAAGCATCTATGTTCAGTGATCGGAATATCATCCACGCTGTGCAATTTTCTTCGACCTTTGTAATCAATTATGAAGTCAATTCAAGTATGAATGTGTTATTTTGGTCATACAGTCCATTAAAATTAATAGTGGATTCAGTTGTCAAGAATCATGCTTTATTGGTCAATTTCATTAAAAAACCCAACGTACGTTTCGACCTTGTTGCAGGCCTTCTTCAAGGTAATACATACCCTGTAATGATATTATTTCAAAAATCCAAGACATTTCCATTTTGGTTATTTTTCAGTAGAGAAAATAACTCATCTTTTTTGGAGTGAACCAAAATTAGATGCTTTTTTATTATTGAAGATTAGAAGTTTTAATTTAAAAATTATGGTTAGTCCATGTTACTCCTTTCATATCAAAACACCTTGTGTTCATTCTTATTTATTAACAATGTAGTACAAGAACTATATCGGAGCCTCGGAATTTTGAGGTTTCCATTTTTAAAATCTTTCTTGGATGATTTAAATAATATAATTACAGGTTATGTATTGCCTTGAAGAAGGCCTGCAACAAGGTCGAAACGTACGCTGGTTTTTTAATGAAATTGACGAATAAAGCATGATTCTTGACAACTGAATCCACTTTTAATTTTAATGGACCGCATGACCAAAATAACACATTCATACTTGAATTGACTTCAGAAAAGAAGCATGTTTCAACGTGCAAAATATGAAGGAGAACGAATCATTTAGGTGGGCTATATTATCAGCTATACGTCCAGTGAATAGAAATCAGTACAATTCTAAACGCGTTTCCAGCTACAAGCATTACAAGGATGAATTAAACTTCTCTGGAATAAATTTCCCCATAGCAATGAAAGGCGTATCCAAATTTGATGCACAAAATGGCATCTCAGTGAATATTCATGTTTTCATTAAAAAGAAGCAAAATTTGACAGTCGTTCCTCTTCATCTCACTGCACAGGTGGGGAAACTCATGTGAACCTCCTCCGAGTTGAAGAGGAATATATGAATGAAGACAGCAGTGATGAAGAAGAAGACAACAATCAACAGGATAGCAGACCCAATTTTTTCAGCTTCCACTATATGTGGGTCAAAGATCTTTCTCGATTAGTTAGTCTATATATCGAAACATGATGGAATAAAACATATATTTGAACGATGCTTGTATTACTTTTGAAGAATAGAGAAGTTGGTAGCTCATAGCGAAGATGGTAAGAAAGTGAATGATTGTCTCATAGTGCTACCAAAACCGGGTAAAGAATTCATTGAATTAAAAAATTTCAACTATAGAGAAAAAGTACATATCATTATCTATGCAGATTGTGAGTCCCTATTAATACCAAGTGATGATGTAAAAAAACAGAGGACAAACTCTTAAGTACTTCAAAAAATTTTAGTTTCCGACATTGGGTACGTATTCAAGTGCAGCTACAATAATTCACTGGCATTCGACATCTCATGTCCTGAAGGTGTGGAACCTGCAAAGTCGTTTGCTCTGGAGTTACAGTTAATTTCAAATAAGTGTGAAAAAATACTCGCATCTTCAGTTCCAAAGCAGAAACTAACACCAAGGTAGCAGGAAGCTTTCTTTAAAGCAACTACTTGTCACATCTGTCAGAAAGCCCTACATTCACCGATGAAGAAGATCCACGATCACTGTCACCTGAAAGGAAAATATCGAGGTCCCGCGCATGAACACTGTAATCTAGCTTAGCAAGATTCCAACATTATACCTGTTCTGTTTCACAACATGCGTGGGTATGATGCTCACTTTAACATTCGTAATACTGCAACACAATTTGAAGGAAAACTTCTGGCACAGCCGAGCCATTTTCAGTAAAAAATCTCATGTCCATAGAGTTAAGAAAGACATTAGTTTTGTTTAATAAGCCAATCTATGTGGGTGTGACAATGCTGGATGTGTCTAAAATCCTGATTTATGATTTGTACTATGGTTACATGCCTAAAAAATATCGTAACAACTGCAAACTATTGTACACTGACACGGAAATTTTAATATACGAAGTGAAGTGTCAGGATATTTATGCCCACATGAAAAAAGATATGGAAAAGAATATTCAACAATTCGACACATCAGATGACCCTTGAGAGAATGTTTTTGGAATGCCGCGAAGAAACAAGAAAGCTTTGGGTTTGATGAAAGATGAATGTAATGATGAAATAATAACTGAATTTTTTGGTTTATGGAGTAAGATATATAGTATCCGTGTCAATCTCAAACGCAATATGTGATCAGGTCAAGACTACACAACGTTGAAACGATTGAACAACAAAAGATTGCACTAAGTCCGTATGAAGATAAGCGATACTTAATCCCAAACTATCAAAACCTAACCACTTTACAAATATTTTGCTGCCACGTTTCTTGATTTCTTTTTTCATAAGGTGTACGGATGCTTAACTTTGAGAAAATCTTCTCCATAGAATCCGCCAGCAATGGGTTGTTCTTGATCCTTGAACCTATACGTCACTGGATTTGTGGACATGACTCGATCCATGTTACATTATACTGGGTTTCCAGACATTGGCCATAATCAGTTTGAGCTACTGTATGAAAAGTATGCAAACTTTCAGGTGGCATACAATGGCAAAGAGCCAAAACCAATGTTGAAGAAAAGCGATTTCAGAGAATACGCTCCTTTCAGTGTCATTGATTGCTGAAAGCAAAATGAGTTTCACAAACAAGACTAAGTCGATGTTCGTTTGGAATTTGAATCTGCAGATAATTTCCCAGCTGAAACTGTAGCCTACTCTTTAATTATACATGACCGTATTATTTAGTACCAGAATCTTAGTGGTAACATAAAGAAGTTGATTTAAGATGATAGTGGTAGGAGGTAATGCCATTGGTGGGGAGAAAAGGTATAAAGTAGATGATTTTTGTTAACAGAATTTAGTTTTTATAAAAATGGAGTTCATAGCGGACGTGCAAGGACGTTTCCAGGAAGAGGATCAACCTCTGGTCTACATATTTGAACCTACCTGCTATTGGAACTTGCTGCGCGAGGAATTGGAGGATCAATTCACAGTTTTTATACCTGAAAGTATTAAGCATGTTTTGGGAAACATATACAACGTAAACACATTTGAAGAATTGAGAGAAGTAGCTAAGATAAAAAAACAATTGCCACCGAACGCGTCCTCGGGTTGCGGATAGAGGGCCTCTGTACAAAGGCTGCTGAATATGGTTACAATAATTAATTATAATTATATAATTAATATATTTATTATAATATTAATTGATTATTAATTAATGATTAATAATTAATAACAAAAATCAAAACATAATTAATAAGCAGTCGCGGAAAATTGTTCCATGCGGGGCTCTACAAGGATGGACGAACCCTTTTCCCTAGCTGCTCGTGAGAAAAGCAATGATGAAACCAAACATAGTTGTAGTAGGTGCGGCTCAAAACAATCTGCAGAGCATGTCATGCGCACCTTGAGCATCTAGTGCACATACTATCTAGTTGTCCAACTCATGCGGGAACGACCTACATCCAAAGGCACAAGGTGGCACTAAGAGTGCTTTATTGCCATCTCTGTAAATCTTACGGCATTGGCCCAAATACCGCTCCGCTAAACGCTCCTAGGAAAATTGAGTCAACTGTCGAGAATGAGAAGTGTTGGATATACTGGAAATTCATATTGTCGACAATTGTTTCTATTGCGCACTCGAGGCATGACATACTTCTTCTTGACTTCGAGAAACGAATCATGTTCGTTATCGAATTTTCGGCACTAGCTGAAAAAAACGTCATAGCCAAGGAGAAAGAAAAGAAAAAGAGGCGTAAAGACCTTATAACGGGGTTGCGACGATTATACCAGGAATATTCTGTTAAGCTAATTGTCTTGATCATCGACGCTTTCGGAGGTGCAACTATTTCCCTGGTTAATAGCCTGAAAAGCATCCGTGCGTGTCATCGAAATGCTGAGAGACTTGCGGGAAAAATGCAGAAGGTGGCCGTCCTTGGGTCGCGGTTCACGGTCATGATACGTGATCACAGCTGAAATTTTACCGCGATTTCACTGGGAGCGGGTGCAGTTTTTCAGATTAGCACGCGCTACCGGCAAAATCCCACGGTTGTCCTCACGACAAACTTTTAACTATATATTTTTAAAACATAGTTAAAGAACCACCGCAGGGTTCCACTGAGAGCAACTGCCATCTAAAAATTAAACCGGGTCCTAGTAGAACCGCGGTAACTCACACTTATGGTCACGTCTCACAACCGTGAGATGGGTGGTCACAGGACCCGATGAAATCACAACGACAAGCCGGCGAAACCCTTGTGCGTCCTGAGGACAGGGAGCGACGCAAGGATGACAGCTGTCTGCATCCATCTCGAAAGTGCCTTGGAATATTTTTGGCAGGCGGCTATGGCTTTAAGGTTAAAAACCAGTTATAGTTTCGCACCTCCGAGAGCACCTATCACAAGGACAATTACTTGTAGCAAATATTTTGAGTACAGTCGTTGCAACTCCCTTTTAATCTTTTTAATACCTTTCCTCCTTTTCTTTCTCCTTGGCAGTGATCTTGTATTCGGACGGAGCCGAGAATTCGATCACGAATATAGCCTTGGAGAACAATGTCAGGCCTCTCGTTTTGGACAATTGACACTAGCTCCCTTGGAGCGTTCGACAGGGCAGGGTCGCGGCCAACACCGTAAGAGCGACAAAGATGGTAACAAAGCGCACTTAGGGCCGCATTATGTATGTAGATATACGTCATTCCTGCGTGTGTGGGACACCCCGACAGTATGGATTCCAGGTATTCAGCGTGTGGATGACACGCTGAATACCTATCGCTTGGTACTTCTTGGCATAAAATGCGGTCACGGTATACTAGGGTGTAAATGATACAGTCCTGACATGCGAAAATAAAATCTTCTGTACCTGAATTAGGCCCTGATCACCTGAGAAAAGCAAAAGTTTGCTCCTTAGACAAGTACTGGTTTTCTACTTCACTGTGAAAATTTCGGTGCATTTTCTTGTTGAGTAGCTGTTGGTGAAATTTTACAACCTCTGCTTTCTTCAATTCAACTTTTAGAAGTGAAGCATCTATATGGAGTAATGCACTTTCCTCACTTCTGAGGTTAAAGTTCAGGCTAAGGGTCTCGGCCGCTTGCTCCGCGGCTATGTAAAGGAACGCTCCTTCGCCAATCACGTCGTGGATCCTGACCATTTTTAGAAGAGGCTCTCAGCCATTGGCAACGATGTAAGCTGTACTCAAAACAATTCGGTTATGAAGACACTGGTATATTCAAAAGTCCGCGCCCGCCTTGACGGCGTGAAATGTATCATCGCGGAAGTGACGAATTGATATGCAAGCTTTTATGCATATGCATGATCTTACGTGTGGTGACATCAAAGGTCTTAAGTTCGCTCTTCGTCCATTGATCCATCCCAAACAAGTAGAGTAGAACCAGGACGGCAAGCATGTTAGTCGCAGATACCTTGTTCAACGCCGACAGATTGGAAGACCAAATCTGTCGAAGAAGATGCTTCAATCTGCTTCGGAAAGATTCCTTTACTGATGTTACGTCCTGAATGCAGCTTTGAGGCAAGTCCAGGTATGTATAGGCCTCTCCAGTGTTGAGATGTCTAGTAACACTTATGTCCACATCTCACTATGTGTGGATGCACCTTTAAGCATTCCAACAGACAGATGATAAGTCTATGAGAGGTTAAATCAAAAGCTTTTTGTTGGTCAATCCAGGCCATTGACAGAACGCGCTTATGGGCTGTAGCGTCTTTACAGACACACCTGTCAATTAGCAGGTTCTCTCGACAGCCTGCTACACCTTTTTTGGGCCACGCAGTTCGTACATCTCACGCCACACATGCTCAATTCGTCGATCAATCCTGTTTTTTAGGACAGCTGTAAAGATCTTATACAGTGTGTTCAAGCAAGTTATTGGCCTGTAATTCTCTGGGTTGGACAAGTTGCCTTTTATCGGTAGAAGTATAGTGCGTCCTAACACCAGCCACTGCGCAATGGGCGTTTCTGACTTTAAAAATGAGGTGAATATGCGGGCCAAATGTTGGTGTGTAGAAGTAAACTTCTTTCACCAGAAGTCCTTGATACAATTTGGTCCACCACCGGAAAAGTTCTTTGTTCCTCTGAGTGCTTTTTTCACCTCTTCGGCAGTGATTGATGGACATTCCTTCTCAGATTTTATAAGTTTGTCGTAAAATTCCTTGAAGCGGATTATATTGTTAGTATTTTCTTTCACCTGTAGTGTTTTCGGGATCTTGCATACCTCTCTCCAAAAAGTCTCTACCTCATTGGGCTTGGGTGGATTTTTGACAAAAACAGGGCGATTATTGAACAGGTGAGATGGATCAGCGAGAAACTGTCTATTCTCCCTGATCCCTCTCTCCCTCTTCTGTATTCTCCTCCTTGCGTCAGATAACAGCCGTATTTTATCAGCAAGATGCTGCTTGATTGTCAGCAGTTTTGACTTGTTTAGTGTGTGATTCAAGATCCTCAGTTCTTGGGCGAACTTTCGAATCCTTTCCGTGAACGGTCTACCGGATGTTATGTAGTCAATCACACATTGAACACGGGACGCATTCTGTCTTGCCCATCCAATCTTCTTGTTCAGTTGATGTAAGCGTCTTTTGGTCTTTTGATCCATCGCAGGTTTGAGCCTTCGATTTAAATCAGCCAAAGCTCTGGCAGCACCATAAACTGAGCAATTGATGGTC